>JAMYHX010000145.1:0-84746 GCA_025529335.1 Rhizopus sp. PT2906
AAGCCTTATAGAGGAACAATGTAATGGCATAGATGTTTATTTATGTGCTTTGGTGAGTGATCAGTTATATTATTTATTCATTTAGTATGCAGAGTTAAAGAGATGAGTTATGGCTAAATTAACCCCAGTAAGAAGAGCTGCATACTTTTGAGCAATCACCGGCACACAATATAAGATCAATAACCCCAATAATTTCGATTATTAAGCTTTTCTTTACTATTTAAAAGACAACATGTAGCAATACATAAATGAGCTTGGTGTTTTTGAGAGAGATATAAGATAAGCGTAGTCGGCACTTTACAAGTAAAACGTAACTGATTTACTAATGTTACTGGATGTAAGTAAGGGGAAAGGTGTTAATAGTAAGGTTAAAAATAAGTTTTATAAGTTTGGTATTGTAGTGACCACCAGATCTTTATATAAGATCAATATAGAGCAATATAATGCTAAGTCTTGAGTGACAAAGTAAAAGGATAAAATAAAGAAGTTATTTAAGCAATTGTTGCTTAAGATAAAATAAGAGAAATTATTGTGATCTGAAGATAAGATGTCGTTTATTTCAAAAATACTTTGGGATATTTATACTACTTCAATGTTGATAAGTATGCAATTGATAACAAATGATAATAATAAATCATTATAATAAATGTTCAAAACTTGCATGACGCATATAGTGCACAAGATATCAAAGGGTGTCACTAATTTTTATTATTTTTTTATATCTCATTCTTTTACTTTTTCTAGGCTCCTTGGTATCATCTTGCTTTCTCATTTGTTGTCTGAAATTATCGTTTTTCTATCAGTGTACGAGTAATTTCTGAATAAAGTGTATGACCAACCATTTTAAATGCTTACTGAGATACCAAAATTAGATATCAGTCTTTTGTATACAGCAGACTTTATTTTACAATCATCAAGCTTCGTTCTTTACCCAAAATCTTAACCATTGCATGTCTGAAAAAGTAGTAAGAGATTTTGTTGTCTGTAATGCGAAAAGACAATCGTTCACTTGTGTCTCTTATAGCTAATATTAACCATGTTCGTCTAGTTGAAGCTTGCTTTTAAAGAAAGAAAAAAAAAGACATCAAGAACTGTTTTCAAATTCATTTATTTTGAGTGCTCTTTAATTTAGCTACTTGCTCTGGAGTGGCTTCATCGTGTAAGTAAAAGCAATCATCCCCAGAACGGCATTCACCTTTGATGTGGTAGTAAATACACGGTGTAATCGTACTTTCAAGCTTCTTTCTTTCTTCTTCTGATATATCATCATGCGCAAACAGACATTGGTCTCCTGTAACACAATAACCTTTAAATTGCCAGAAGCGACAAGGACCAGTTAATTGGCGCAACCGTTGTAGAGATTCATCCGTCAGTGCTTCATGTGAATAAGGGCATTTATCTCCTTGCTCACACACTTTTTGGATATGATAGAAACGACAAGGTTCCAATTTCAAATCCTATTATTCTTTTAGCTTTTAATAAAATATAACTAAAATAAATACTTACATGAGAGAATGGGCAAGCATCTCCTTTTGTACAGCTTTGCGTCTTGTAGAACTGGCATATCTTTATGTCTCTTGGACCTTCATGCTTAAATCGACACAGTTCGTCCTATAGTATCCTTGTTAGGTTATGGATATATATTAAAGAAAGAGTGTTACTTACATTTTTACATTTGCCTTTAACCCAAAGTGGACACACCTCAGGATCATTCGTATTATCATGCTTAAACGTACATTTGTCGCCCTAAAAATATGTATAAGTTAATTCATAACATTGGTTTATATAGCTTATAACTTTACATCTTTACAATAGCCTTGAGCATAGTATTTACAAGGTACCAACGGCACAAACTCTTTTTTAGGCTGAGGCGCTTTCTTTGGCTGTATTTGCTTCTGCTTTTGTTGTTGTTGTTGTTGTTGCTGCTGCTGTTTTAACTTTTTTATTGGCTTACCTAATACTATAATCATTCATTAATATATCTGTATGTTTTATTTATTTATTTGGATATTTACTCTCATAGGCAACCTCTTCCATACTTCTCTTCTTGGGTGAATGTTTCTGAGCTAATGTATCCTTTTTTTCATGTGAATTTATCGATCCTGTCTTCTCTTCTTCTTGCTTCTTTTGAGCATTAGTAGTTGCTTGGAAGTATCTGTCCATTTCTGTATCAAAATCCACATCTTCTTCTTCTTTTGGTGTATCTCTATGCACGACCTCAGGTATCACCTTATTCTTGTTCTTTTTATTCTTTCTGCTCCTCTTCTTTTTTTGTATCTTTTTAGTTGTTGTCAATGCGTTTACTTCTTGTGGTGGTCCCTTAGAGGGCACGAGAGATTGTTGCTGAGAAGGCGCTGGTGCAGAAGGTATCTGTGGAGGTATAAAAGCACTTTTAACGCCCGTAGTCACTTGCTCAAGAATGGAAGAGATCAGATCGTTGTCGTCTGATTTGACATCTTTTTGTACTTGTTGAGCTGAAGCGATTGGCTGATCTTGTCTGATGGGAGTTTTTGTTTGATTTTGATCAGGATTTTGAATAGGTGCTGATTTAGTAGATTGAGCAGTTACATTTGTTGTTGAAGGTGATTTGGATATATGCTTCAATTCCTCTAAAGAAGGAGGTGCATCTCCTAACAGACTGGCAAGTTTACTGACCATTGTTTAATAAAAAAAAGAAAAAGACCAAAAGTCACAAGTCCAAGTTTCCTTTATTTTTGTTCCTGCCATGCAGGCGTAGTTTAATCCATTTGACCCAATGAAATCTTTGGTTTCACAGGCCTTTTGCCATAAATGAGACCGCTGCCTGTTTGCCTTCCGTTCATAAAAATATTTAGAGCTCTTTAACTTACAGTGAACTTTTTATAATAAACATCTGCAAATATAAGTTCATTAATTAAGCTTTCTTATTTCATTCTATCATCACAAGGTACACCCTTTTTGTCGCCGTATTGATGTAACAAGGCCTAAAGAGCTCACAAACTTTGTTTTTGTTCAAAATCTTTAATCTAGTTTTTTCTTGATCTTTTATTTTAATTACAATATCATAATGGGTTTTCATGCACTTTTGTTTGCTGTGTTTAGTTAAAAACCGTAATGTGAAGTATGCAGTCACGTATTTGTTATTTTTGAAAAAGTCTTTGCCATAAGCTTTTGTTGTCTTCACGGTTGGCTTCCAAAGAGGACAGTAATTTTTTGTAGTAATTTGGGTTACCAGCTGGCATTAATATCTTGTCAGATATTGGATACTGTTTTTATGTCTTAATACAATCAAATTATCCTATTGACACCCAATCACACACACACACACACACACACGCCCATCCATGCCAACACAGCTTTTCATTAATAAGCCAAAATATACCTTTTCTTTAAATCTATTGTCCAGCAAATAATCAAGTGCTTTCATTTCTTGTACTGATTTGTCATAATCGATATTCGATGATGAACGAAATTGTTCTTCTACCTTCTTGGCTAATACTTGCTTCATTCCTCTATTAGGTCTAACTTTATCCTCTGGCCATTCTCTAACAATGCGAAGATAAGATCTGTACAAAGACAATATTTCTTGTCGTGTTGGCATTTGTAATGAAGAGAAAGAAAAGTAAAAGCAAAAAGAAAAAAATCATTTGCCTCTATTTGTACTCGAACTCCGCCGCATTTTACTCAAAAATGCAGTAAGAGCTGTCATTTTCAGCACATAACCAAATTAGTTGGTGTTATAAAAAGAAATTCCTTTCATGCCACTGTTTAACAAAAGAAAAAGAGAGTATTCAAACCGAAAAAAAAAAGGAGAAAAAGAGACAGGACTTTGCTATCTTCATCGATCATTATATTTGTCATATCCTTCCCATGTTCTTCCAATGCATACACAAGTTTGTCGTAATCTCTCTACAAATCAATTACTGCGCCGAGTCTTTCCTTACTCAAAGAGAGATTGCTGATACCAATTGAGAGTTCAATTGATAAATAGTATCTTTTCGAAAAGATCCCTTTTGTGAACCATTTATTAATGGTGGGTGTGTGATTTAACAAGACTGATATCGTTATAAAGCATATACATGTCTTTATTCTCTAGCCTTAACAACAGGTTCCCAAGAATATAATTTGGGAGCTGTAGTGTTGTAAGTTCTGAATCCTTTGCTTGTACCAGAAAAGTTGGGAGTAGGTTCACCATACCATTTTTCGGTTTTGAGGTTCATTTCGGTAGGTGGTTCTTGAACAATGCGTTGAAGCCACATGTGCCTTTGATAAAAGGATTAGCTTTCAAAAACAAGTAATTGCATGTGGTGAATTACCAATCGGGTGCGATATCTCCTGGATCAGGCCAGCTTTGACTGGCATATTCAACCCAACGCTCACGACCTATTCAGAAAGCGTGGTTAATATATGCATATTTATACACATGTATATATAAGGATCAAGATTACCAGATACTTCATCGTTATTTTCAAAGAACTTGTTTCCGTTAGCATCAACACCAACAAGTCGGCCCCATTTGGTATCACCAATGGTGTTCATTTGCTTAAAGTAACTAGAAGGTCCAACCTTTAAAAAATTCTTAACTGTACGACCGATGGTAGACATGTTGTAAGGTAGTAAAGTAAAATAAAACAAAACTTGATGAAATTTTATCGCCCTAGCCCAGCGCAAATGTGTCGACGTCACACCTTACTTCGTTGTATGTGTGATATTTTTTTGCAGGGTTTGAATCAGTTGATAATTTTTTCAATTTTCAAACACCCCCTCACTCTCTCACAAACTTTTCTTTTTTTCTTATATTTTACTAATGTTCTCCATTCGCCGTGCTGCTCTCAAGGCTGCTCCTCTTGCTGCCCGCACTTCTGTTAGACCTTTCTCCGTTTTGGGTGCTCGCTTGTGTAAATACTAACATTGATATTTTTAATTAAAAGCTGATTCATTTATCAATTAATAGCTGGTGCCGTTGGACACAATGTTGAATCTAACTTAGGCCCTGGTGCTAAGCCTGGTACTATTCCTACTGACCTTGAGCAGTCTACTGGTTTGGAACGTATGGAATTATTGGCTAAATTGGAAGGAAAAGAACTCTTTGACATGGAACCTTTGAACATGACTCATCTTGGTACTGTCAAGAACCCTATTGTTGTCAAGTCCCATGACCCCATTCGTTTCGTTGGATGCACTGGTAAGAGATAGAACTGATTATATGCGTACACGTTCTATATAAATACTATAGGTTTCCCTGCTGAATCTCACGAAACCATTTGGATCAACTTGGACAAGTCCCACGAACACGACCGCTGCCCTGAATGTGGTTCCGTGTATGTTATGGATTTCGTTGGCTCTGAAGATGCTCACCACCACTAAATTGTCATATACACCTTTTCTACACACAACCCATTCACAAAAAATATAGTTTTTTGTACAAAAGCAAATCAATAAAAAATTGACACACCAAGAAAAAAAAAGCGAGATAATAATACACCATGTTTTAATTTCTAAAAGAGAAACAAAAAAGTTGTCTAGTGTATGTATGTGTGTATGTCTGAATCAAGCTCCCTTTTGTCAATTACAAAAACCAAGTTTCTCTCCTATTTCCCTTCAATTCATGCTTGTATACACATGAAGTAAGAGATCAACATGATACACGTCTACATATTCGTGATGTATGTGTATTCATGGCTTTTAGAAAAGAGAAAAGCTATTGATAATACGATTATTTTATAGAAAGAAAAGAGAAAAGATGGGCTCCTTATTTTAGGAACTACATTTGAAATTAAACTTTTTTTTCAGTAACGCAAATATTTTTTTATTGGCGCAAACGAATTTACAGTTCCCCTTTCCCTCTACTTTTTTTTATATATTCTTTTGGTCCAAGCCCTCTCTTCTTTTTCTTTTTTTATTTTTCATCAAGCCTCAAAGAGAAAAAAAAGAAGAAACCGCTCATTTCTTATTTTATATATTTTCTATCCTTTTTCTTTCTTTTTACATTCCTTTTTTTTTTGATGCTTTTTGATGAACCATATAACTCTCCTTCTTTATCTGGTCTTCACTTTAACGAGTATAGCAATAGTTTTAGGTACACACACATATATATATACACAATATTGTGTTATTAAGTATTCATAATTTCACATGAAAACAGGTTACAACGACAACGACAACAGTGAACACTATACATCGACTACTATTAGGAAAGCAGGTAAAGGATACACTTTATTAAAGAAAAAAGAAACAGAAACTGAATACATATCACTAGCTAATGAAAGCTGTAGACGATGGAAAGTTCATTGCTGGCATTCGTCCAGGACCATCGAGGATGGAGAAGTAACAGTGATAATAAAGAAATGTACTACTATATCCCAGTCTAGATCTAGGACAATCACTCATCATCACACGTCCTCTCCGACTCCGATCACAGCGAAGACAACAGGAAAGAGTATATCAAAAAGTGCATCCAAAACGCCTGGTGTATATCCTAAACCTACTTCGAGTGGAAGAAATTCAGTAGTCCATAGTTCACATCATGTTACTGCGACTCCTGCATTAATACCTTCAACTACTACCACTACTACTACTACTACTACTACTACTCCTACCACTACTACGACAACAACAACAACTACTACTACCACTACTACCACTACTACAACTACTACAACAACTACAACTGAAGCAACGCCTCTAGCTATCGCTCCAACCGCAACTGAGAAAAGTGGACATAGTGGTACTACAGATAGTAGCACTAGCACCAACACTAGTAACAGCAACGACAGTAATAACAGTAATAGTGGTGATAGTAACAACAATAACAATGACGATAATAATAGTAACAGTAGTAACGATAACAGTAACGACAATGACGATAACAACAACGGTGATGACGATAATGACAACGACAATGATGATGATAACAGTTCAAATAATGAAAATGGCGCCAACACCAGCGTGACAGATCATAATCTGACACCCACTGCTCAGACGCAGCCACCGTCTCCATCTCAGCCCAATGAGCCCTCTATTTTCAGCAACAGCGAACTTCCAGTAGCCAACAACGTGAGCAACAAAACATTGGGTATCGGTCTAGGCGTTGGTATCGGCTGTGTTGCCGCCTTAGGACTAGCAGGCTTGATCGTTCATAACAATCGTAAGAGGAAAGAATTAATGGAGGAAGATCAAGGCATTCCAACACGCTGGAGGCCTCAGAGTTTCATGGGCGTTGTTGCCTCTGTCGTTTCTAAACTGCCTCGTTCCCCTTCTCAGCGAAGTAAAGCGTCTACTTCTAATCTGTAATAAAACACACGTGGTCATTGAATATATAGGGGAGGGTGCGTGTACGTGTAACACCCTATTTTTTTTTTTTCAATGTTTACACTCTGACCTAAAGTGTAAAAAATGTCTGTGATGTAATCTTTTTATAGAATAAATTCTCCCTTCCTCTCTGTCTTTATACCTTGCCAGCAGCTGAACATACACATATTTGTATGCTCACGATAGACCTAAAAGAAGGATGAGAAAGTCTTATTGAAAATTTAATATATCTTGTGAAAATATAGTCATCTAGACTTAAATAGAATACAATAAAGCTATAAATATCACCGAGGACGATCTTTTGTGTGGGATGATAGACCTAGGCTCGATCTATTTTCTTTTTTTAACTCAAGGCAGTTACTCAATTTTTATTAGTGCCTTAACTCTACCGTACCGAATTCACCCTTCTTCCCTCCCGTTAATAATATTATCAAGGGCATAAATTCTCTTTTGAAAAGCTCCCACAAAACCAACGAACTATTTAGAAAGAATAAAAAAAAAAAACCAGGGGAAGTAAAATCATCTTTCTTCTCTTCTTTTCTCAAGCACAGCATTCACATTAATGCCTCATACTTCTTGTACTCCTTTTAATTCCAATGAATATCTCATAAAAATTCAAAGATTATAATTTTGATTTAACCCAATAAAGAAAAAGGAGTAAGAGCCAAAGTGTTTATATAGCCTGTAAATAAACATAACCTCAACATTTAAAAGTAACTATGATTTAACGAGCAAAAGAGGAGGTTTATACATGAGCCAACTTCAAAGCAAGTCATTTCAGGTATCTTAAACACATGGATGCTAACTCAAATTATTATTCAAACAAGAAGCTTGAACAAGTTCCATATATAGCTCAGTTGTAGGTGTAGATCTTTGTTACAGGTTGTCAAACTTTTGAGTATTTTCAAGGAAATTAAAAGTGTTTGATTTTTGATGTCTCAGTGTGGAGAAAAGTGTGATTCAAACAAAAAACTGACAGATGAGCTTACTATAATTGAATAGTACTTTTAACAACAGCAATTTGTAGACTATGATCAGCACTGTTTATGATATACTAGAAGAATACAGTAGGTCAACCAGAGATAAATTCAAAAGCATATATGCTTATGAAAAAGATACATAGTTTTATAGCTGTTTTCTCTTTTTTTTTGTGGTCAATCAAATGAACAGGTTCGACTAGGAGAAAAGAATGGGAACAGGACACTTTTTTTTTAACCTTGATATCTTTTTGCTTTCATAGCTTAAGTATTCGATTCCCCTATGTAGTATTTCCACTCTATATAACTAATTACTTCATATGAGAATAAAGAGTGGGTATAAAGTCATGTAAAAAGAGGAAAAACAAAAAGAACCTTGCATATTTTACAGTGAATGTTAAGAAATGAAAATCACCAGACAAACAATAGATAAAGAACATGATTGGTCGACAAGATATCATATGAAAACAATCCCCGTATTTCAGATATAATAAGCAGAAATCATCCTATTTCTTTTCTTTTTTTTCTTTTATTTTTTTTTTTATTTATTTATAAATGTCAACAAAGGGATTATTCTTTCAACAAGACAAACTACAAGACAAGATATTGTCTGAATTACCAAAATTTATACCATCTTCGTCATCAAAAAATGAATCCTTTAGAACAAAAGAATATCACATTAGTCGCAATGATCCTGAATTATACTTGGGAGACGATTGTGATGCAGAATATGAGCAGATGTTGATGAATTCCCATTTTATGGAATGGTTAAATAAACATCATCCTGATGTATTATTCAATAGAACAGCAGCTAGTAATGAACGACTAAAAATGATTTTAGCCCATTTTAAACAAGAACACCCTTCATTGTAAATAAATATTGCATCTTTTCTCTCTTTTTTATATCTATATTATGTATATGTAATATCGAACATATAAAAGAATCAAAAGTAACCAAGGGTATCGAATTGTCACTCTTGATGAGCTACTAGTCATAGTTGTGGGTATGGTCGTTGTTACTGCTGTTGTTATGGCTACAGAAGATGTTGCTCTCTCAAGTGATGTCTGATTATTTTTTAATGAATAGATGACATCTATTAAGAAGAATGTGGTTGAGGAAAAAGGAAAAAAAAAAAAAAAGAGATTTAAAGCCAAATTACCTTTAATCTCACAGGCTCGTTGAGTGCTGTTACAATGAAGCGATGACTCGGTTGAATTAAAAAAGAAAGTCATATTTTTGATGGACACATAGGCATCTTCTTTTATAGGCCCTTGACTAAAATTAGCATTACCATCTGTCCAATGGTTGAACATGATTCGACCCGGTTGAGATAGTATGTTGGTCGTCATCCTATATCTCTCGACATCATCAATATAAAAGACGACGAGGTTTGGATACCAATCGAATCTGTATTCATGGTAATCCTATGTTCAAAAGTGTAATAATTATCACAGCGTTGCTTTAAGAAAAGAGAGAGAGTACACATACTTCAGAAGGATCGAAATTAAAGACCCATTCACCATGAGTGAGTGGAGACGCTCTTCCATTCGTCGTGATACCAGGGTGAACAGCAAAGTAAGCTTCTGGTGGTTGTAATGCGGATACCATTTCGATATCTATTTCACCTTGTGGATGATAAGCAAACATACCAGTGACTGTTCCCTTAACATGAGTTAATTTCATCATGCTTCGAAATGATCCATACAAAAAGTCATGTCTATAGCAAGAAAAATCATATGAGTTCTTTTTTTTTAACTGCTTCTCTCAGATGGTAAATATACTCTTTTGTGCTCACTTGTCGGTACCAAATCCTCCACAGGAAATATCACTACTGTTTGTCTCGTTTATTGTCACAGCTATCTGAATGGCATTATTCACAATCTCGACATTATCTTTACGGAATACACGTGGATAACTGTCATTGTACTTGGGTGGAATGATGTAATTGGCAAAAAACAAGTCTTGCATTGTGTATAGCTGTTGACTATGCTGCTCATCTTGAAAATCCATGTACCACAAATCCTGCCAAACGGTATCTTTCATAGGATCATTGAATCCACAATCACATCTTGTGGCACCTGTATCATAAACGATTGCATATGTCAATGAAGGAATAAGAATAAGCAAATGTATTATGTTCATAAAGGAAGGAATGAAAAGGAAATGTTATGAAAATGTTATGGAATCGACCACACAGTTTTTCAAGCAAAAATAAGGGAGCTTTAATTTGTTACTCAGAATGCATGAATTTGTTTATTATTTATTCATCGCCTTAAATTTGTCGTGTTTGTGTTTTGCTTTTTACTGATCATGGACTGTTCGCCCTAAGTTAATATAAAAACTATCAGTTGCTATAAACACACTCTATTTGCTTACCTTCATATTCAAAAAGTCTGCTTCCAACTCTTCTTCTTCAGATGCATTAGGTGGTGCATGTATATTGTATAGCGTTTGTATCCGATCTATTTATATTAGTAATAATGTTGGTATTTGTTTGCATCATCACTCACTGGGCCGTCTTCGCTCTAATCTTGACGGTGATGCATATCTTTCCAAGTTTCTTTTTCGTAAATTTCGTTTATTTTGACTCACTCTTTTATATGCATCATGGAATAGGTCATCAATATCAACATCCTCTTTATCTTCTTTGATCATCTTTCTTCGTTCATCAATCGCTTGTAATACCATATCATGAAGACTGTGTTTTTCACTCTAAATACAGAGTAAGAATATGTATAAAGATTATTTATCATCATTCTTATCACCTCATATTCATCCTGAAGTATATTCATTTCGATATCATATTGATATTTTGCTAGTGATAATTCATAATTTTTAAAGTATTCTGCATATTCAATTGTCTGTTCCCTTCTTAATTCAATATCCGCCAAACTTTCTTTAAATGCCGAATGTGTTCCTAATTTTTTTTGGTGCTGTTGGTTGATCCATCGAGATGACATAATACTTTTTTTTTTTATTTACCTTGTTGAATTGTCTTGATTTCTTCTTGAAGGGATTGAAGCCTTTCTCTATAAAGTCTATAATAAACTGAGTGATGCCTAGAAGGGGGGTTTAACTACTGGGAATACCATACTCGTCACATTGTTCCCAAAATTCGTTATCCATCCAAAGCATCAAATCATTAAACTCTCGTATCCGACGCAGCATCTTGCTTTCACTTATTTCGATAGGTTCTACATGTATAATAAATAAATGTATATTCAGAACTGAGTTTCTTGATGACTTTATACCTTGCCAATAGGTTTCATAATTCGAATGATCGCTTATAATTGGCTTATGATCATCCTGTATGGGTGGTTGAAACGAAGAGGATGGTTGTGGAGGGGGTTGAATAGACACTGCGGAGGGAGGAGGGGGTGGAGGCAAAGGTTGCCACGGTCTATAGGAAGGAGGCCGATGCCAAGTACTATGATGTAAGATAGGAGGAGGCAAAGGTTGAAGTGGTCTATAAAATTGATCTTCATAAGCAGCTTGTTGTTGGGAAGGCAGATGATACATATAAGGTGGCCTCGCGTAATAAGGATTGTTATTACTAGGAGGTTGTGAATCTGCACCAGCCTGTGCAACAATAAAACCAAACTGAGGCAACATATCAAAGTTTATTTAAAAGAGAGAAAAGAGAGAGAGAGAGAGAAGGAAGGAAGGGAGAAAAAAATCTTTATTTTTCCTAATGATTTTTTATTTTGCGCTTTTTTTGGGGGGTGCATAGTGATCACTTTTTTTTTTGTTACTTTTCATCAGCAACTGCATAGACGTGTTTTCCTCTTTGTTGATAACTGGTCATACCTTTACCACTGTTGACTACACCGACTGTATATAAAGTATTAATAAGATAAATAGACAATATTAAATGAGTTACCTTTTCCATCAGGTGTATCAGGTGATTTAAATATACTCTTCTTATTGATTGCTGAATGTTTCTTTTTACTACCCACAGTCGCAAAGTTCAACCAAGCATTCTTTTTACTTTCAATTTCGGATGCTTCTTTCTTTTTACTGACCTTTGGCTTTGGGTCCTGCACTTTTTTCTTTTTATCTTCCTTTATGTCTTCAAAGATACCCACTCGTTTTTTAGTTATTATAGGTTTAATATCCTCTGAGTTAACAAACTCTGTTTCTTTATATCCTTTAAATCTAACCGAAAACACTTGATCAGCACCTCCAATAGCAGTAATAGTCGCTTTATAAAATTGTCCATCACCTGCCCATCGAGCCATCACTTCTTGTCCAATCGAGAACTCATGGGTCTTTAATGCTGTTGTAGGGGGTGTTGTAGGTGTTGTAGGTGTCTTTTGTTTTGGATGTTCAGGCGTCTTTTGTAACTGTGCTTCAAATAGACTTATAAGTTCTTTCAAGTCATGTTGAAGCTTTTGTAATTCTTCATTGTTTGGATCTGAAGCAAGTGCAAGTTCAACCTGTTCTAATTGAAATTTATAAGATTCTATTTCTTCTGTTGAACTCATCTTTACAACAAAATTATGTGTAATTTATACAAAAGAAAAAAAGAAAAGAAGAAAAAAAAAAGCAAATTTTTAATTCAAATCTATTCGTTCATAATAAAAGAAAAAATGGAATCCCGATATGCAAAGAGCTAAACTATCCGTTTTAGGGCGATATCATCACCTTCTTTACATTGTATTGAATAACTTGAACCTCATTCAAATTCTTTGCAAGGCTGATACCTGAATTAGTCACATAAACTCTTGTTTTTAAACAATGTTGATCTGTACCCGGGCTGGCATCACTCCATATGCTGTCAACCATAAAGTTTGATGTGGCTAACGATATATGAGTTCATGATGATAACAAGAGAATATTTACTTCAATTATCAGCAAAGACACGGGTTCTTTTAAAATACACAGAATCAATGCAGTTAAAAAGAGAGGGCATGCTGAAAGCCAGAGCCTTGAGATTTTAAATAAACTTGAGGAGCATTAATGCAAAGCAGCCTTAACGAGCCCTTGTTTCAAATATTGCAGTAACAGTGCTATGTGCCATTATACTCTAGTTTATAATGGTCAAGATAACAGAATCAGTGATGATTCCAACCTTGCAGCTAATATTGTCACCAGAGGCATATTCTGTAGTCTTCAGGACGGGATTAGATCAAATTCTTCAATGTATGCTTGGGGAGCAATTAAGATTGTATATGATTTAGCGTTGCTGATATAATCAAATTGAAAAATCTTATAGATGCTGCCGGTGCCAATACAGACCAATGACACGTACAAGGTTAATATAAGGCATCTTAAACACTATAAGATGCTTTTTAGTCCGAATATACAGTTTTATATAGACATCCTACATTACTGACAGTTTCAACAGCAGTTACGCGCTTGGGCTTATTTCTTTTATGGCAGAAGAATCTTCTTCTAAATTTACCTTAGATATTACACGAAAACCAGCAAATATTGATCGTCGTTTTTTATATACCATTGTTGTTAAGCATTCACTTACTGGCACAGGTTGTTGCTTTTTGCTTTACGAAGGTTCATTCTGCAAGATATATTGCTGAATTTTACCTTTGTGAAAATATCAAGGCAATGTACATGTTCAGGAAATAAAAATTGATGTCTCCAGCGTCGAACTTTATGCTATTCAAACCATTTATTCAAAAGTTCAAATATAATACCACCATGGCGCATCAGTTGTAACGCAAAAAACCATCCAATAATATTTATGAAAAGTGCTGACTTTGAAAATGCAAGTATGCTATTGAATAGATTTAACAATTCAAGTTTCGATGCACCAAAGCGATGGTGTCTCTTTTATTCCACCCTTCACATTAACCCTACCTTCTGGTGCATATAATCGTGAACATACTTAACTATAATCGAGCCATAGAGTAAAAACATTACAGCACTTTGTCCTTTTCCTGTTATCAAGATATACTCAAAGAAGGTATTCATGGCAAAAATGATTGATCTGTATATGCAAGAATAAATGTTGTCAACCTCATAAAATTATATTAAATATGACATGTTATCGACTACTACAAGTTACAGATGTCATGAATCAGTGATGTAGGTTTATATATGAAAAGTACGTTGATTATATTACGTCAAAGGGTGTATAATCTTATTTGATATAAAAGTAGAAATACGACGCATGTCGCTGATTGGATAGTACAGGAACTTGTATAGAAACATGACCTTTGTTTAAGAGGCATGTCTGTTTTACTCAGCTTTATGTTTTGAAATAAAGCAGTCAAGTCGATGCCTTGCGAGTTAGTTTCTTTATTAAAAAGGAGCTGAATATTATTAAAATAAGGCGCGTGTGTTTTATATGGGAATCTATGACTGATGGTCGAAATCAATAAGCAAAAAGAGCAACAGTTGTTTCCTTGTAATAAAAGCTAGATATTCATTGGATTCTAAAGTAGTCAATTCGCAAAAGATCAATTTTCATTTATCCAATTTATCTACTTGCTCATTTCAAGCTAAAGCTTGGTGCAGCTTAGGCTTTTCAAACATCCTTTTCAGTTGTCATCTAATGAGCTATCCAATAGGAATTTATTGACTGAATAGTCAACTGTCAGCACTTGAAACATTCTCTCGTCTCTTCCCACAGTCCTTACTTTTCCTTCTCTCTCTGTGAGAATACTGTGTGCTTGCTCTGTTCCTCCTTTAGAGGCATGGACACTCTCTCCGTTCTCACGTTATAAATAGCTCTAAATAAACGGATTTTGTTTAATATTCGGTAAAACAAACCTCAATATAAGGTTCTATATGTTTAAACAGTTAAAAGGACGCACATTTCATCATTACACAAACAGCTTTATTTTCTCACTAAAGTCATTTTTGCTCAGCAGCTCCATCTTTGCTTCTTTTAAAGAAGTACGATGGGTAGCTTTCTCTCTTTCTCTCTCTCTTTTTCTCGCAATTGGACACTGCTTGTGAATAGCAAGAAGCTGCGTAGTCACCGAGAACACTTCTAAACGATTGAAACCAGCCTTTGAAATTCAGTATTTGTAATAAATTCCATTTGAAAATATTGTTTTAATAAAGACCCACTTCTGTTTCTATCATGAAGATACATGATTTATGTTATTGTGAATTTAAAAGTAAAAGACTGTATGACGGGAACATTGCTTCATTCAAGAGAAATGGAAAATGATATCATGTATTACATACTATATACATATTTTAATAGAAAGCTCACATGCATGTATACAGATATAATCAAGCAGAGATCAGTTCCACAATATGTACACAGCTATATCCTCATCTCTTCCTTTCACTGATTGCCCCCTTTGATCTCTATTCTTTCTTTGTACATTAGAATAAACGACTTACGTGATTATGAAAAAAAATGATCTCTTTATTATCTATTTCTTTTAATAAACAGCCATCAACTTACCCAAACTCACTGTGTACATATTTTGCAACACATACAACAGAGTAACTATAGAAATATGAAAAAATAAGAATACAACATACTATATTAGGAAACCAAAAGGACAAATCACGTATCGCGTGAATCATATCTCTATGACAACCAATGAATTGTCTCTGATTAAGTTTGCAGTTTTAGATGCTCTTGAGTACAAACAGAGTTCAGGGCATTACAAAATTTCCGAGAAATAGGATATGAATAACTTACATATAAACATCTGACAGGCGATTTTGTCACTTTGTATTGTAACAACGTAAAAAAAGGAAAGGTATGAGCTCGGAGTGGCAATTTCTGATGATAAAGACAAAAAGAAAAACTTTTTTAACGTATGATTGGTAGAAGACAAACTAGCGTATAAATGACAGACGGTGGGCTTTTCTTTCTTTTTTTTTTTCAATTTTTTAATTAATTGTAGTACGCAATGGATATACGGCATGATCATAAAATAGATCAAGCGGAACGAGGAAACGTGGAGAATGATAATCCTATGAGAGTGTTCAATAATGAAAAAGTAGAAGCTTATGATCGAACCGACTTCTCAATTGAAGATATACCCGATGGAACAATACAACACACTACAGGTGCTCAACCAAGAAGAGGATTGAATGCTCGTCATATTCAAATGATCTCACTTGGTGGATGTATTGGGTACAATAAGCTTGATTTATCATTTTACACAATGTCTCATCTCTTCATACAGTACGGGTTTATTCCTTAACTCTGGGCAAAATATCGCTATGGTGACTATTTTTCTAAAAATTCTCTATCTCACTTACTTATTCCGATCTGTTGTTGCTATCATAGGCTGGCCCTGCAGGTGCATTGATTGCCTACTGTGTTGGTAAATATCAAGATAGTTATATGTAAATATCATACTAATGTACACTTCTTTATACAGTGGGAATAATGGTATAATTATAAATTGACTATCGTGAGAAAAATCATAAACTTTGTTATTATATAGGTTTACTGCCTGATGACCTGTTTGGGTGAAATGGCTACTTATATGCCAGGTAACACAGGATTGTACCAATGAAGATATATCACTAACCTGCGTAACTTTGAATGTCAGTCTCTGGATCATTTAACCACTATGCAGCAAGATTTGTTGATCCTGCTCTTGGTTTTGCTTTAGGTTGGAACTATTGGTAAGTAACTATTATTTGATAGTTGACTTCTTACTGATGTATGATTTTATTAGGCTTTCGGTAAACATTTTAGATAATTAATCTCACGGTGTGATCTCTAACCTTATCTCTCTCTTTTTTTTTCCACCCTTTCCTTTTTTTTCTCACAGTGGGTAAGTTATCCTGACAACGTTTTTTCTTTCTCAGCTAACATTTCTATAGGCTGTTACCATTGCTGCAGAAATCTCTGCTGCTGCTACGATCATCAACTGGTGGAAACCTGTCCTTCCTGATCCCGCCTGGTCGACTATCTTTGTTCTGCTCATTCTGTTCATCAACTTGGTTGGTGTTCGATTATATGGTGAACTCGAATACTGGTTTGCTATTCTCAAGATCCTCATTGTAATTGTCTTTATTATCATTGGCATATGCGTAACCACGGGAGGATTAGGAGGTCACGTCATTGGTTTTCAATACTGGAAGGATCCTGGCTCATTCACGGGCGGAGGACTTGGTACACTCAACGTCTTGCTCTCGGCCGGTTTCTCCTTTATGGGTACAGAGATTGTTGGTATTACAGCTGGTGAAGCCAAGAACCCTACCAAGACGGTGCCTCGCGCCATTAAAAACACATTCTGGCGTATTGTCTTCTTTTATATCATTACCATCTTCTTGTTAGGCATGTGTATCCCTTACACAAACCCTGATTTGGCCAATGCCGATGGTGACCCAGGAACCGCCTCTTTTACTATTGTCTTTACTTTGGCCGGTATCGAAGTAGGCGCACACATCATTAACGTTGTCATCTTGATCAGTGTGTTGAGTGCTGCTAACTCATCACTTTATACCTGTTCTCGTACCTTGCTTGGTCTCGCCAAGGATGGCTTAGCACCCAAATGGTTAGGTCGAATGAATCGTTGGGGCTCTCCTTACATCGCCGTACTCATTTCTTCCATCGTTGGTTTCCTTTGTGTATTTGCCTCGATCTACAGTGCCTCTGTAGCATTCGTCTGGTTCTTGAGTATCACTGCTGTCAGTGGTTTCATCAGTTGGTGGGGTATCGCTGTGGTTCACATTCGATTCAGACGTGCATTCAAAGCTCAAGGAAGAGAGTTATCTGATTTGCCTTATCGAGCATTTGCTTATCCATGGTCTGCCATCGTTGCTATCGTCTTGACCACTTTTATTATCCTTGGACAAGGTAAAAAGAAAATATCACAAAAAAACATGGATGTTTATAATCTTTTGCATCATAGGTTATTCCTCATTCACTCCTCAATTTGATGCTGTTAAATTTGTCACTAGTTATATCGGTCTTGTCCCTGTCACTCTCTGGTATCTTGGTTATAAGATCATCAAGCGAAGCAAGGTTGTGCCTTTAGTAGATGTTGACTTTGAAACCGGACGTGTCACTCGTCTGGATGTAGAAAAGGACAAGGAAGAAGATGAAGTATTGCCTTGGTATAGAAAAGCATTGGCTTGGGTTGTATAATTTGTATGTAATTTTTTATTTATAAGTCCATTTATACACAATCTCTAAATAAACTTTAATCCATTAAACACTATCATCGCTTTATGATATAAATATGTCAGTAAATTTTTTTAATATGATGATATATCCCTTACTACATAAAAAAAGAACATGTTCAGTAATCCTGATACAAAAAGCTACCTACGCTTACCTGGAACGCCCAAGCTGTCTTCTTCGGTGACACGCTTGCATTTTTTACATACAAGTCATTATCAGGTGGAAGCTCCTGTTTGGAGTTATTATCTACTCTCTCTCTCTCTCTCTCTCTCTCTCTCTTTTTGTTCTTTCTGTGTATCCAATTTACCTTCTTTGTACAGCTTGACATCATGGAGATGATTGACAAGCAAACATGTGCCACTGTTTGTACCGGTGACCAATCTTTATATAATATATTTAAACAAATGTGTCCATTGCTATAAATCTAAAGCACGTATATATTCAGTCTCATCTGTAGTAGTGTTCATATTCAATATACGTCTATTTACACTAGACGTAATTCAATTAGGTCAATTGAGCATACTTTAGGAAATAAAATTGAACCACTTACTGTGGATGAATGGGCACATATGGCCTGATAAAGACAACTTCAGGTGCCTCTAGCGGATACTGAGGTGTAAATCGAAACTAAGACTATGATTATCATCGGGTGATGTTCTGACTACACAACTTGACACTTACTTCAAGTTTGAATTTTTCTCCCTATGTGATATATGCGTATTATATTCACTGGTTTATAATGGTAAATCCATACCTCATATACAGATCCTCGTGCTCCTGTCAGGCAGAGCGTCCATCTAGCATATATTCAAGATAAACTCATATATACACACACAGTCATGTTTTGTTTTACTTTAAAAAGTTGCTTGCTTCTTCTACTTCAACACCTTCTGGTGGATTCTTTTGTAAATCTAATCCAGTTCAGTTTGCTTCTTTCTCTTTTCTCGATTCTTTTTATAAGCTGTATTGTACCTCGAAGTTCTTTGGTAAGACGTTTACTATAAAGTGAAGTCATTGGGAAAAAGTAAGAAAAAAAATAAAAGAGAAAGAAAAAGAAAAATGTTTGAGTAAATTCTGGCGGCATAAACGGAGATTTAATGCTTTGTGTCAAGCTTTCATGTCTCTCTCGCTCCGTACAATCGAGAGAGAAACTTAAATAAACTAAAATGATAAAAAGTTTTGTTGGGCAACATTATAGGTAAAGGGTAGTGGTGGCGTTCGTAAAATTAGTCTAACCTTTGGTGCATGTAGTGCTTCCCTTCAGTCCTCATAATAATGTGGTCTATAATCTCAAACACTTTACCACAGAAGATATATTTCGTGTTGTATCTCTTTATGCCGACCATTTTGATGACAAGAATCTCAAAAGCTTCACAACTTGGTGTAGCCGAAAAAAAAAAACTACACTTTTTCAAAGCACGTTATGAAACAAGCGTTCTTTGGTAATGTTTAGCTACCAGCTTCACAAGAGTAACTTTTAAATTTAATTCTTTTTTCTTTATAGGTAAAGCTGTTCTAGCAATAATAGATCACTCTCCATACTACAAAGCATTTTTGAAGAGTCTTGAAGAAGAAGGCTATGAATTAACAGGCTACAAAGAAAATCGAAAGAAGAAGAAAAAGATGATGTGCAAGTCTGATTATTAAAAGTTATGGCTAACAGGCTTAAAGAAGGATGTGTCTAATCAAAACTGTTTATGCTTCCCCCTTCTCTGACAGCATGGATGAAATTGTCTCGAGAGATTTATGCGAGAAAAGCAAATTCCTTAAAAAAGGTATATAATAACAGTAATAGCTTAAACACGTTATGCTGTAGTGTACATATAAAGGTATGTATATGGTCTATTTGATCTGTGATGCTCTCTCTCTCTCTCTTTTCTTTCTTTATTGGATGATCACATTTCGTATTTTATTATTGTAAAAAAATAAATGACAGCTTAAACGGCAAGGGTGCCCTTTTTTCCCCCTTCTTCAATTTTGGCAACATGTTTATTAGATCAGTGAGACGCCATATACGACCTATCTTGTGTTCAATTCAGCCTAAGAGAAGTATTTACAACACACCTGTTCGATTGAATCAACAAGGCAAGCCCTGTTCTTTCTTTTTTGTCCTCTTTCTAACATTGATTTAGTGACTGAGGCAGTGAATGATCATCGAACCATTGGCAAATCTCAATCCTTATTCATGATTCACCCTGTCAGTCCGGGATCTATCTTTATGTTACCTCATGGTACTCGCATCGTTCACAAACTACAGGACTTTTTACGTTCAGAATATGCAAGATACGGATACGAAGAAGTCATGACACCACTCATTTATAAGAAGGATCTTTGGGAGACAAGCGGGCATTGGCAAAATTACAAGGATGACATGTATATGGTCAGCGGTACAGGGGACGACGAAGGATTATTTGGTTTGAAGCCAATGAACTGTCCTGGACACTGTTTGATTTTTGATAGCACCCCCAAGTCATATCGCGATCTACCTATCCGACTGGCTGACTTTAGTCCACTTCACAGGTACAAGGCAAATAACAACGATTTGCATATTAAATGAAAATATAGAAACGAAGCCTCAGGCGCATTATCTGGATTAACTCGTGTACGTCGATTCCATCAAGACGACGCTCATATCTTTTGTACCAAACAACAGATTACACCCGAAATTACCTCTTGTCTGTCCTTTGTTGACCGTGTCTACAAGGCATTCCAGTTCCCACACTACGACCTCACCCTCTCAACAAGACCTGACGAGAATTATATTGGCAGCCTCGAAGAATGGGATCAAGCTGAAGATGCTCTCAAACAAGCATTGAACGCTACCGGACGTCCATGGACGATCAAGGAGGGAGATGGTGCCTTTTACGGACCAAAGATTGACATCATGGTCAAGGACTCGAGTGGCAAATCACATCAAACGGCTACCATTCAGCTCGATTTCCAACTGCCTCAGCGGTTCCAGCTCAGCTATGTCGACGAACAAGATCACGCTCAACGACCAGTTATTGTTCATCGCGCTATCCTGGGTTCGATTGAACGTATGTTGGCCATCCTGATTGAACATACCAAGGGTAAATGGCCATTCTGGTTAAGCCCTCGTCAAGGCATTGTCATCCCCGTTTCAACTCAGTTTGCTGATTATGCTCAGCAGGTTGCTCGCTCCCTTTCTCTAGGAAAAGATCATACAGAACCTCAGTACTACGTGGATACAGATAATTCGCCTCGTGATCGCTTGAATAAGATGATTCGACAGGCTCAGTTACAGCAGTATAACTTTATCTTTGTCGTTGGTCAAAAGGAAATGGATCAAGGTACGGTCAATGTAAGAACAAGAAAAGGTGATGTATTGGGAACTATGAGTATAGAAGACATTCGAGCCATGTTTGGACGTATGACGGCTAACTTAGAATAATAATAATAATAATATAATGTACATAACCTTTATTTACATATACATGTATAAATATAATACTACCACTTGGTAGCCAATGGGTTTTGGAAGCTTTGAGTAACAGCATGGTATTGTGTATGAAGTATAGTCTTTCGTTTTATGTCATCAGTACCTATCCATTCACTAACGAGATGTTAGCTTTTGTTTTGTTTGATTTATATAAACTTACTTGTAAATTTCCTTAATCGTCTCATTTTCCTCTGGCCACACTCCTCTTACAGATCTATAGATACTTTCTACTTGGCTGAGCCATTCCTTTGGGTTGACATCTACAGGCACAATCTGTCCACCACCATTAGCACAGCCACCAGGACATGCCATTACTTCAACATAATGATATGTACACTTTCCCTGTTTAATCTTGCGTACCAAATTTTGTATATTTCTAAATCCATAAGCACTCGCAAACCGTAACACGGGTCGTCCATCATCGCTCATCAAACTATATTCACACACATCTGCATTCTTGCCCGCCTTGACCGTCACTCGTCCTTCGATAGTGGGCAGACCAAAGAGTTCACGGGCAGCTGCGGCCAAGACATATTCTAAACTACCACCTGATGAAGAGCCAGGTACGCCCAAGAGTGTTTGTTGTCCAGTCTGAGGGTCAATGCCGACCTTATTAAACATATCATCGATTGGCGCTTCAGGCATTTCAAGGAAATGGTGAGACTGTAGCATTTGGTCAATCTCTGAAGTGGTCAAGACACAGTCTACATCTCTTATTCCATCGACTTCAAAATCAGGGCGACTTGCTTCTAACTTTTTATCGTAGCAGGGCATAACCGACACATGATATATCTGACTTGGTGCTTGACCTAACTTTTGTGCAAAGTAATTCTTGACAAGTGATCCCATCATTTGCTGGGGCGATTTAGCGGTTGAGATATGAGGCAGGACATCACCATGCGTCTTTTCAGCATAACACACCCAACCAGGACAAGATGAGGCAAGCATAGGCATGCTATTGCTTTCCCCTGTCTTTCTGGATTGTCCTCTTGCGCCTCTCGCTCGGGCAGGTCTTCCTCCTTCCGACTCTTCTTGCTGCTGTTGTTCATAAATCGCTTTCTCTACAGCTTCTCCTCCATTGGCCATATATTCTCTAAAACGATCTACAAACTCACGTGCTGTCTCGACTAATGATAGATCCTGAGTAAAAGCAATATCAAAGACATGATGAACACCCAATATGTTTTTGAAGAAGTGAACCAGTCTATATTGTACTTGGATAGGCGTCAATTGATATTTAGCTGCTAATGATGCTCTTGACTGAGGGCTGATAGAAATGATAATTCTCTGGTGTTTGTTCTGTTCGAGCACTTTGGTAAACTCTTCTAACGACTGCATCGATATCAAAACACTTTCTGCCGAAGTAACGCATCCACTGCATGCAAGACAATCGTTTAAAGTGATGGAAGCCTTTTCGAGCTTCTTTTCTTGTCCGTCGTCTTGGCTGATCTCGTAGTAAGCTCCTTCTTTATCTACCTTGATCTCGGTAGGTCCTTGGGCATCTTTATCAGCTTTTTGGATTTCAACTGGTTTTATACATGCTTGAGAAGGTGCAATATAGTCATTTAAATCAGTCAACACAATGGCTGAAGAAAATGCCATGATTATTAATATAACAAAAAAGATGGTCGTAGCAGTAAACGAAGATTGCCATGGATCTAATCAGTTGTTCAAACTCCGAAACATCCAATGAAATACCTACAAAAATTTAATAGTCACAAAGTGAAGAATAGATATTCAAGTGGGAACTAGCGTAATAAATGATTTAAAAAAGACATGATAGAACTATTGGTGTCTAGCAGGTCTTCACTGAGGTACAGAACAAACATTTTCTACAATTGATATTGATTGCTTTAATGAGCTTACCAGATTATCTAAAGCTTCTGGATTATTCTTCAATTGCCTGATTTTTTCATTTACTTGGCAAGTAAGATACGAATGTTTTGGTCCGCGCTTTCTAATAGCTCACGGCAGAGAAGGCCTTGGTTATCATGTGGGGTATCAAGTATTTCTTGCTGAATAACAGAGACAGGAGCACGAGGAAAAAAAAAAGGCAGCTTGGTTACGCGGCTGACCAAAAAAAAAATATGCCTACACATCTTTGTTTGACCAGAGCAGCTGCAGTTCTTCAAAAAGCCTTCTTTTGTATCCATCTCATAAAAGAGGATGCTTTCAGTGAAGGATCTGCACTGGTAAACATTTTCTTTGAGATGTTCTACCATGGAACAGGCTGCGTTGTAATCAATGCAGTATGATGCTCTTCTCTTCTTTTCTTCGTTAGCTTTCAAGCGAAACCCACCAAAATCATGCGCAGCTTTGATTGTATCTTGCCAATAATCTAATGCTACCACTTGAGATAAAACGTAGACTAGGCGATCTACATGCAAAGAGTGAGAGCGACCAAGGTAGAACGTCTTCAATTGGTTATGATACGATTCTATCAGATTATTAGTGTGGAAAGAAGCATTCTATAAACAGGCAGAAAAATTGGATTTTAGTAAACTGGAACAATAATCATTGATGATTACCTGTCTTCACGCTTTGAACCATAATTCCTTTCTTGGAAGCTACAGGCCGTTGAAGTACGCTATTACTACCGTCTCGGAACAAGCAATAAAAGAAAGATGCCAGTTCTTCATTTATCAAACCTTCGAGTCAAGGTTAAAGCGAGAAATGATAAACCTATACGAAAAATGTCCAGAAAAAGAAAGTCCAACAGAAGAAGTACTTTTAAAAGATGTGGAGGAAAGGAAAATAGCAAAAAATAGTTTGTTCAATGTACACAGATAGATGCTCATCTTCATACTGAAGAAAGAAATGCCACATATGACGTTGCTAATCCTATGCTTGCTGGTGAAACTTCTGCTAGTGCTGTTAGTAATGATACAAGTAAAAACAAGCTGAAGAAAATCGCCAGATATATCAAAAGTTTGCTTATGCGTCAGGACAAGACTCATGATACAATTGATTCCCAATTCATCGAGCGTAACTTAGAGCATCTGGAATTGTCCAGTTTGGAAGGATCTACTGTATTGAATATCCATAATTTTTTCAAGCAATTGGTTCTGCCACGTGTAGGAGAAGTAGACGTGGACAAGCATGTACTAGTGAGTATTCCTGTGGTAAAAGCCTGCAACGCCATCCTTTTTCGAACAGGTTACAGCAAGCTTTGCCGAACAGTTGTACCAAACACGAAGCCATCCACTCTCCATGCTTTACAGCTTAATACAGTTGGCTTGTATTATCTTTTTTTCTCACAATTTGGGACATTCAGAGCACAGACACAGGACGGTAACTACATCAAAAATGAAACAATGGGAAAAGACAATAAGGACATTCTGTTTGCTACTGTCTTCAAATTGAACAAGATCAAACAGTTGTGTAAAAGCCAGGATACAGAGTTTGACTATCGATTAGTCATCACCAGTTGCCAAATTACTCACCTTCAAGCAACTAGCTCAAGTACATCTATAGCAATAATGGCAACGGTAGGGACTAGAAGCAACAGAGACAAAAGAAAGCGAGCTACTGATGATGAGAATGCTCTCGATGAAGCAGTCAAAAAACAAAACAGTTTGATAAAAATGGAAGAAGAAAGTATATCCAAGCTGTTACTAGAAATACGTAATATCTAAAATACAATCAATAATGTCATTGTACAGATAAATAATAATCTTGACGATATTACAAAAAAAGAAAATCTTGGTAGAGGAAAGGCAGGCATTAAAAGCAATTATGAAGCAAGGAAATTGATCCATGCTTGAAAAAAAGAAGAAGATCATGGAATGCAAAAACGAAAAAGCAAGGCTTTACGAGTCGATGTTCCCAAGTGAAGATACAGTTTACATGTATCAATGCTCAAAAACGACACATCTATCTGACTCCTTGGGTAACATGACTTTTTACGGTGTTGATCCTGGCGTCCGCACAATAGCGACCTGTGTGTAAATGAATGCCAAAGATGCAAGTTCATACTTATCCCTTTCTCTTAGCCACCCAGATTTGCCGAGTTTTTTCAAGACTGAAGAAGGGAAAGCAAGACTGCATCATTTGATAAAGCCTTATGAAACGACAGTTACAGCAAAAAGCATTTCAGCAAAATCACGGACTTCATACCATCGCTTCAAGTTACAGAAACGCAAGAACAGCAATAGTGATATTACTTCTATAGAGAGCAAGCTTGCCCAAATGATAAACACAACAAAAGTAAGAAGTAGCAAGTATCTCTTGATAAAGAAACATCAGCTGTATAAAGAAACGCGAGACAAGATGCTAGAATTTTATTGTTATTCAAGTTGGACAAGACGGAAAAACAGAGGCCAAAGATTTAAAGATAAGGCATACAGCTCCTCAGCCAGAAAAATAATAAGGAATGCAGATTCAGAAGGAAATGTTGTCTTCTACGGTGACTTTGGCAGAAGGCATGGCTTGTGGATAAAAGGATACGAAAAAAGAAGCACAGATATTTTGCAAAAGTCCCTTTCTAGTAGATCAACTGTCATTTCAACTACTAAATAACGATCATCAAAGTTGTTATGCATCTGCGACGAACCATTTTTTCATCCAAAGAAGAACAATGGAAAGGTCAACCTTGGTGCAGTCTTGTATGTCAATCCTGACTGCATTGGTCGTCAAAATTCATATGCTATAAAAAGCCGAGACACCAATGCAGCAGTGAATATTCTTAAATTGGATTGTACAAACTGATTACAAACGGCAACCACCCTTCGTTTGCACGAGAAATGAAGAAAGAAGATGCTATGAACAAATTGTTTAATGGTTCGACACAATTTGGAGAGTTGATGTCGGACTTTCTCTCAATGTAGAGAATGGGTCTTAGATACCTTTTTGGGCATTTAGAGTTTTCTTCCAATGAAAGTGACTCTCCTTCTTTGTCACAGAAGCAATTATTCAATCTCAATCTGTTTGATTTCTGTCCCTAACGACCGAAACAGATGGTAAATATAAAATTAAAAAGATATTGGCTCAGAAGAGTAAGCCAACATCCTTTTGTTCGTAATTCAAAAACACTACATATAAAGATATTTGGTTTAAAAATAAAGCCATCGGAATCATTGCTGAGAATAAATGCTTACCAATCATTTTAGATCGTACTTGTTTAAATCTAAAACAAAAATCAAGCAATAGTTTATAAAACAGAGTACATATAAGTCATCCATGGCTTATTAAACACGCTCTCTAAGATTCGTACTTTCATGGATTGACATACAGGTTTATTTTATCTGCTAAAGAGATTTATTTTATCAAAATAATGATTCTAGCCGAGCGATTGCATAATCTCTCAGATCAGGTCTGTGTCTTGCTGTCAATCACATCAGAAATTGCAGTAATCTCGAATCTTATTGGGCCATCAAAGTTCATTTTTCTACTATTATTTTTTTTTATCTTTCTTTTCTCTTTACAAATATAAAAATGCCAAAAGACGAAAAGAAGTATGATAAAATTCTAGTAAAGAACTTGGTGTTGAAGAATATTGCTGGGGTTGAAGCATGGCAAAGATTCAAAGAACAGCCTGTGGTGATTACAGTTGCTTTATATACAGACATCTCTGCCGCGGGAAATACCGATCATGTCACAAATACGATCCATTACGGCCATGTCACCAAGGCGATTACCAAGCTGAGTGAGAAAACATCGTTCCAGTCACTTGAAGAGCTAGCATACGCTATTGTCAAACTATGCTGTGTTCAATTTGGTGCTGCAAGAACACAAGTAACGGTAGAGCAACCCAAAGCCCTGCTACACGCTGCTGCTTCGGGAGTAAAGCTCACGCGAGCACGCGAAGACTTTGAACAGGACGATTCGACTGGAGCTGTCTCTGGACTGGGAGTAGAGGATGAAATGTTTGTACGAGATCTGCGTCTGCACACCATTGTTGGTGTCAACCCTTGGGAACGCGAGGAGAAGCAGGTCGTGATTGTCAATTTGCAAGTGTATCCTTCTTCTATACCTTATGATAAGGTGTTTGAAAAGGAAAACAAATCATATAACCTTCGTACCATCGTTCGTACTCTCACACGTCATATCGAAGACTCAGGTTACAAGACGATCGAGGCATTGGCCGTGACCTTGGCTCGACTTGCCCTCGAGAAATGCCACGTCAACAAGATTACTGTGCGAGTGGAGAAGCCGAGCGCGATTCTGTTTGCTGATTGCTCGGGTCTTGAAGTGACTCGTGATCGTGTCTGGTTGAAGCAAGTATTAGAACAAGAAGAAAAGGCGGGCAAGAAGTTTATACATCACATTGATCGACTAAGATACAAAAAGGAAGTACCTGTCAATTGCAACCAGACTGCCTACATCGCTCTTGGCTCCAACATGGGCGATCGCGTGGGAAATATCAATGCTGCCTTACTACAGTTGGAAAAGGATGGACAGAATGTAGTGCTCGATACAAGCTATCTATATGAAACACCGCCTATGTACCATACGGATCAACCCACATTTCTGAACGCCGTTTGCAAGATTGCGACTTGTTTAGAACCTCATGCTCTGCTTGATAAATTAAAAGAGATTGAACAAGACCTAGGTCGTCAACCAACCTTCAGAAATGGCCCTCGCCCGATCGACTTGGATATCCTGTTTTATAATGATCTCGTGATGAGCGATGAGCGACTGACCATTCCTCATGCTTCTATTCAAGAACGCGAATTTGTTCTTTGGCCACTATGTGATATTGCCAGGGATATGGAACATCCACGACTATTCAAGACAAACGGACAGCTGTTGTCACAGCTTTTGAAGATATCTGCAGAGACAAAAGATGGACCTGCTAAGCTGGATAAGGTGATACCTATCCAGGACCAAAAACTATGGAAATGGGATGAAAAGACATATATCATGGGTATTCTTAATGCCACACCCGACAGCTTCTCAGACGGCGGTAGTTACAACGACATCGACGCAGGCGTAGCTGCAGCATGGCGTATGAAAGAAGAAGGTGCAGATATGATTGATATCGGTGGTATGTCGACACGTCCAGGAGCAGACGATACATTTCCTGAAGAAGAAGAAATACGCCGTGTTGTGCCCTTGATCAAGGCACTGCGTCAATCTGGCTTTGACTTGCCAATTTCTATCGACACCTTCCGTGCCTCGGTGGCCAAAGCTGCTTTGGAGGCAGGTGCCAGCATGATCAACGATATCTCAGGCGGCTCGAGAGATCCCCAGATGCTCAAACTCATGGCTGATGCACAAGTCCCCGTTTGCTTGATGCACATGCGCGGTGATGCACAAACCATGATGTCAGAAGCCAACACGACTTATGAGAACAACGATGTTTTGGACGAAGTGGCTCATGTTCTTCATGCCTTGGTCGAACGAGCTGTGGCTGCAGGCGTGCATCGTTGGAATATCATCATTGACCCAGGTATCGGGTTTGCTAAGACCCCTAGTCAGGACTTTGAATTGCTCAGGCACCTAGAAGAAATGTCTAAACATCCAGAATCACTTCTTAGGGGGCTGCCCTTGCTGATGGGTATCAGCCGTAAAAAGTTCATTGGACAGGTCACAGGTGTTAAGGAAGCAAGTCAAAGAACATTTGGTACTGCAGCTGCCGTGGCTGCTTCAGTCGCTGGTGGTGCCAACATCATTCGTGTGCATGATGTGAGGCCAATGTGGGAAGTTATTCAAGTGTGTGACACTGTCTGGAAACGCAAGTAAAGAAAAAAAAAGTATAAAAAACTGGTTATTTTTGTATATTTTAAGATATAATTCAACAATGTAATAATAAATCGCATGCTTTGATCGACACAAGTCATTATAATGAGAGTAATATGATGAACACGGGGGTGTGTATATCAAGTGAGATTGACGATAAGAAAAAGAGAGAAGGAGGGAGAGAGAGAGCTTTCTAATGAGCTCTGTGCTATAAATAGTATTCATCATTTAAAGAAGAAGTAAACAAAATTAACAAACAAATAAGGAGCAAATATTCATAGCTTCTTGATTGTATAAAACCAAAATTTCAATTATAAAAGACTACATGTAGTATCTAATTCAATACTTATGACAAACATATTAAATTACAAAAAGTTATAGAGGAGAGAACATAGGGATAGGTTACGCCCTAATCTAACAGAATATATCCACGGGCAACTCAAAAAAAAGGGAGGGGGAGATCAAATTGACAGGGAAAAGATCATCTCCTGAAAGCAGACAATAAACCTGCGTGAACCCTTTCATTATTAACTTAACGACATCATACAAACAAGTTTAAATGCAAACGATATTCAAACATATAAAAATTTATTTAAGAACAAAAAACAGAAAACATATAAACTAAGTGTAATTTATTTAAGGGCACATAAATAATGATCATAAATTAAATAAGATTTGAATACGCACTGTTGTTGTTGTTGTTGTTGTTGTTGTTGTTAGTATTATTACTAAAGTACGGTTGCTGCTCTTGTTTGCATCTTGTTGCTATTATAGTCTTTTTTCCTACTGTATCTTTGTTCGTCCCATGTCGGTGTATTCTTATATGTTGGTTTAAATTATCTGATCTTGAAAATCGCTTATGACAGTTTTGATAGGGGCATTCAAAGGCTATATATAAACAAAGGTCAATACTTAAAAGAGTATGCCTAGAATCAATGACCTACGTTTCTCTAGAGTATGTATAGAACGGATATGTCGTTTGAGATGCTCTGACCGTTTGAACACTTTACCACACCCATCTGCTTTACACGTAAACATACGTGCACCTGCACCAGGCACATTTGATACTCTTCTTCCTCTCGATCGAGGCTGAGGTTTTAGAGGCGGTGTGTCTGGGCGCATCATTGGGTTATTAAATATCAAGTGATTATCATTTTGACTAAAGTTCTTATGATGTGAATCATAGTAATGAATAGGCCGATGTGGTTGTTGTTGAATCATAAATGGTTGAGATATCTTTTGTTGATGAATGTCGACATAGATAGGGTCAATAAAGGAAGCCATAGATGGCGGTGGTGTGTCTTCTTCGCTGCTACTTGGCAAGTAACATGGATCAGGATCAGATAGCATACTTGTGTAGCTGAACCGTCGCTCTGGATTGACAAATTTCATGATATGATTGCCTTCTTGAAAAGGTGTCGTCTGAATAGACATGATATTAAAAAGTATAAAGAGAGAGAGAGGAAGAAAAGAGAAAAAAGAGAAAGAGAGGGATGGTTTTATAGGCAGTATTGGATGTATCTTTTTTACAATTAATTAAGGGATTTAGAATCTTTTTATTCTATTTTAAGTGAATAAGCTCGTCTTTAAGCGAATGATAAAGTAAATTATCATAAGTTATATAGATTTTACAACACAGGGGGGCCAATTTAGAATCACTCAGTTTTTTATGCAAAATTGAGACTAAACGTCAATTTTATGAAAGCACGAGTTAAGGGTGCAAATGTAAAAAGACATATAGGAGATGGTAATTATGGGGCTCTTGTATGTTTATTGATGAGAAAGAGGGAGCATAGATATTTACATAAAGGAGAATGACTATCTTAAAATAGCAAGACATGATTTGTGTATCTAAAATTCCCTGCAAAAAGTGAGAACAGTAATAATAACGCAACAGAATGAAGAAAATAGCAGAAACGAGTGCACTCTTAAAAAAATAATCAGAAAGTCCAACCCCCTCGCGCCAATTCTAAAGTCTGGTTACCTAAAATAGAAATTGTCTTTGTCTAGAGAATACTAAAGTGTGTATGATGAGCAAATCTAATGCTGTAAATACAGCCAATTACATATTTTGCTTTTGTAACATAGCCTAAAGAATTATGATTCTTGAATACAGCAAAAAATAGGATGAATCTCTTCTGGGAATACTTTTAATTACAAGTTCAGAAGCCGAGTAATAGCTCTATTTGGCCAAGTGCTACCAAAAGACCGCAGCTGAGGTCACCAATCAGTTTGTCCATAACGGCTGGAAAGGTTCCAAGACTGGTATACAGTATAATACGAGATAAAGTTTTTTTTTTGCATTATTCTTTCCACCGAATTTCTTTGCTCTTTATACCTTTACGGGCTTGGTAATTACTTTTGGTCCATTATTATCAACACGGATATGCTCACAATGCAGTCCAACTCGAGTTTATTTATGCTTGGTGCTGAAAAAGACAACTGCCAAGCTAAAGATATTAGTAGCAAGAGCTTCTAATCATAACCTGTTCCTGGTTGATCTTTAATGCCAGCATCGTCGTTTCTGTTTTTCATGTTCTTTTTAGTATTTACACTAATTCTACTAGGAAAGCATTTTACATGAATTGATTACAGAGTAAATATTGTTATTCTTTTGTTTTTGTACTACTTGCAGGAACGAAGACTGTGATAGCTTGTCGCGTTTATGTATGTGTTGTACTGACATTACTTTTCCGAGATAAGAAAATAGCTGAAAAAAGAAAAGGCATAAGTGCTTCTCTCTTACAGCTCTTTCACTTGAAGGGCTGCCATCGGCACATAGATCCTTAAAGGTCTAAGATAACTGTAACATTGTAGTTTAAGAACCAGATGAGATAATACTACTTATTATACGAATATGTGATTGGTCAGTTTTTGGTGTCGATATGAAGGCATTGCTTATTGACTCCTTTTTTTTATGTACAGCAGCTTGCTAGACAAGACTTGTGGATTCAATCACTTCTTCAACAAGTCACCTACTATTATAGTCAAGTGGCATTACTCTAGGAATCCCTGCGTCATTTGAATCCGCGCGTAGTCGTTGCTTGTTGAGTTTCAGCTTGTAGCTTATTGAAAAATACAACATAGTAACATAGTCAGCACACAGCGATATTAAAGAGAATTAGAATTGAGCCATTGCATCAACCATTTACTTTTCATTATAATAAAAACTTATTACATAATTCAAAAAAAAACCAAGAAAGCAGCTGTATATAAACAGAAGCTGGTCCTTTTTGCTATTAATTCGCCTTTCTCTTATAAGTGCATATCAAGGCTAGAGACAGTTACGTAATCGTAGCCATTTTTGTACTGCTCCACCCCAATGGGACATTTGGAGTAGTTGTAGACAATGCCTATTGGTATCAATACGTTGCTCTATTAGTGTCTCATTCTACTAATAAAGGGTAACATTAGTAAGAATCAGATACGTAAACAGACGATTGAGAACTCAAGGCGAAAACATTATTCTATAATAAAAGAAAGAGCTGTCGAAGCGAACACGGTAAGCATCAGTTTATGATGATGAACCGCTGAACTGATAGCATAGAGATAAAGCTAGTAGCCATGATTACTTTGTCTAAAAGTCAAAAAGATTTTATTATACTTCAGTCTTTTTTGTTTGGACTTGAACAAACAAAGGTAATACAATATCTATTTTTGAACGCAGAGCCATAATTTTGTTACCTCAACAGAAACACCTCTGCTATTACTTCCTACAGTTGCCATAGAAGATTAGAGTGAAGATCTCCTCTTTTTCTGGCCAACACTACATGCACCAGAAGATGCACTCAAAATAGGCTAATGCTACGGCCGCTACCTATGTTGTCACTTTACAACTTTACACTACCAAAGTCTCTGCCTAATCTAAGGCTGTCCAGTTCACTCTCTGTGATATAAAATACGAATACATCATAATTACATGTGAGCTAAATGGTCTTTGTTGATCAAACTGACAACATAAGATTAGAATAAATACATCAATAGCAACTTTTCTTTTTATCTCTTTCTTTTTGGAACTTCATAAAAATCGTACTCTAAATCAAGTAATATGGAAAGATATCTGTTCTTTGAAAGAGCTTAACGTAACACTGCGCATTGAAAAGGTTTGTTGACGACATCACGGGTAGCGCTTGTAACATCAATCCTATCATGGATTTCCTCGTGCGCCAAGTGTGCACCGTTCTTAATCGCAAGGAATTCAAAAATCACCCCAATTCTTATTGAAGTTCAATATTCAACTGACATAAACTTTTTCCGGCGTTTGATGGAGTATTCTCTTTCGATCTGCAAGTACTACAGTACGCTGCTAATTGTTTTGGCGATTGTTACCCATAACACATCTCAAGCATTAGCAGACCTGACTTATGAATGCTCAGAACTTCCGTATGCTAAAAATCTGCTATGCACTGGGTGGGTAAAAACCTGTTTTTTGATCAACAAGCAAACAATCACCAAACATTTAAAAAGCAAACCTTTGGAAGCCACGGTTGCACTCGTTCATTTTCTTATAGAAGGAAAATCGGCGTTAATCAATATGGAACGACGTGATGATCAAATCATTTAAACATTGTACTGCATTGCAAAGCGCATCGTTTTCCAAGAAATTGTGAAGGAAGAAACAAATGTTGTCGCTTTTGAAGAACTTTATTTTCGCGCATTTGAAGGACTCAACCGAACCGAGGAAAACCACAACAAGACGAGCGATCGACTGCCTGGATGATCGCATGACAACTCTCAATGAGATCCACAGGAAACGTTTTGCTGCAACGTCGTCTGATCCCACTGGCACAATTACCCCCGATCATGTTACTGCATTGACGACCATATCCTTTGAAACATATAGCAAGCATAATCCCGTTTTATATTTACTTCCTTCACGCGGGTGTCTTTTTTGACTCTTTTACCAGCATTGGGCAAGTCCGAGAAGATTCACTACAAGCCGCATGTTTCAAGTATTTAGAATGAGTGGCAATCGTCTCAACCATAAATTCATTTTAATCAACAATGTAATCCATGGGTTTAGAGACCACCATTTTTATTAACATTTTCACTCTTCATCATATAAAAATATTATGCTCATGTTCATTTGTAATGATTGAAAAAAGCATCATTTGTGATTTATATTTTTCATGAGCAAACGACAATTTTCTAAAAATACGACTTCAATTTTGACTCTCCAGCGATCTCAATTTTGATTGGCTAAGGTATTGCATTTTGGATTTTGTTGTACACTATTTCATTTTTGGTAAGCTCTACCCAGAACACGGTTCTTATTCAATATTTTGATTTCTGTTAGAAAAGCATCCAATGATAAAGCCATCTTTTTTTCTATATCCAATTCAATTCTATCAGTAATCAACAATTATGGCTTATTGGGTTGTAAAAGTATATCTGAGAGGAATCCAATAAGAACACTTGTACTTTTTTCGATTGTTAAAACTAATTGTTTTATAAACTGAAAACAAAATATTCTTTTTTTTTCTTTACTCTTCCCAAGCATTTCTTTAAAAGGAATATAATAGTTATCCTCTAATTTTCTAAACATGAGCTGCTGTTATTGTGATGACTATTCTGTAGATTCTGACATTGTGCGTTTGGATCATAGAAGACAAGTAGAAATGTTTTTAAGTGCTTACAAATTGACACAGTACTATGATACTTTTATCAATGAAGGCTTTGATAGGCTATTATGTGTAAAGTATCTTCATATCATTACGCAGTAAAATGTTAACCTCCTCCCCTCTTTTGATTTTAAATGACAGCTACTTGATATTACAGAATCTGATCTCATTTCACTCAATGTCAAGAGAGGACATAGACGAGTAAGTTTGTTTATATGACAACAATAACTTGTACTTATTGCTTATAGTTATTACAAAGGGCTATTGCAACTGCCAAAGGAATACCTCTGTCTACACCTATTGTGATAAACTATGGATACCATAATTATTATTACACTGGTAATTTTTTATTTTTTAAAAAAGGATAAAAATTAACATTCAATAATAGATTATACGCTTTACCAAGCATTAAAATGCAATTGCACATCAAGACCAATTACACCTCGTGACGAATTTATAAAAGTAAAGACTGCATCTTTGAATGGGGAATTAAAGAAAGACTTTTATGAATACGCAATGGAAAGATGGGATTAATTAAGAACAACAGAAAAGGAAGAAAATGAATGGAGTAAATCAAAATGACTCTATCCCATCTGGTCCTTTCTCGCTCTGCCTCTGCCTCTGTCTACTTATCTCTTTTCCCCTCTCCTTTCTTTAACCTCCTGTCCTGTTGGGTTGTTAATCTGGGGAAGAATGGTTTACATATTAATGTCCACATACCACTTGGATCAATAACAAGTAAAATGATTGTTTAAACAAAAAATAAACACTTTAATACATAAAGCCATTTGACAAAACTACACAAGTTTAAACAAATGAAGTCATATAAGTGAATTAGTAAATATAGTGTTTCAAAGATGAAAGATTGATATGGAAAGACTGTGTGCCTTGCATAACATCTTGTACAGCCATATCACAAAGTAAAGTCGCTGCTTTTTAAGTTTGAAGTCGTGCAAAACTTTTTGTGTGCAACAACGATGTCACTTGTTTCAATAATGAAGTCGTGAACACATTTGATGAACCTTGTTTATTGGCAGTTTTTATTTTGTATAAATTGTAATGATTTTTTTTTCTCCTGCTTACAATTTGTTTTACAGTTATTTGCTTGAGTGTTAATTGACTTTTGTATCGACGGAAAGGATTGGTCTTCTTGCCAGCTTCGAACCATTCTATCCAGTTCATTCTGCCGACGAGGTTCTGCCTCTATTTAATGGCAAACGCCAAGTCATCACTCTGATTTTCATCAATGGCTGATTCGATAGGAGTAACATCGCTGTCGCTCTTGTTATCGTCGTGTAGGCATCGCATTTTGTTCGAAAACTGCATACCGGCCACCGCGTATATGATGGCTCGTTTGGTTGAACATTGTGTGTTGTCTTTTGCTGATTTAATGATTTTTCCAAATTGAAGGCTAATGGCATCACAAAAATCTTGCATCGTTTTGACTTGATCAGATACCTGTGCACAATGTTTCGAAAATGATGTATATGCTGAGTGGTATATCGTAAGTAAGGTTGGATCATCGAATTTATCCAACGTGAGGAGATACCGCTGTTGTTGAGTAAAAAAGTAACTCAAGGCTACAATTGGCTGTAATGGTGTTGTATTCAGCTTCGTTATTGTAAAAAGGCTATTAAGTCGACAACATACGAATTAGATTCTTTATTAAGAAGAGCTGAATATTATTAAATTAAGTTTGTGTGAGAGTTTACTTTGGTAGAGAATCTATGGCCGCTATTTATATTATTGTCGTCACTGACATTATTTATGCTTATGCTATTATTATAAGTTATTCTTATCAGATGCGATAGAGGAATCTAAAGTAGGATGTATGCTTTACTTTATTATACTCGAGTTATTATAATGACTATCTCATCAAACACGTCAGTTATTTCGTTCGTCCATCGTAAGAACATGCCGCGATCGGGATCATCAAAAAGACCACATAAAAATGGATCAATATATCGAGATCCAAGTTCAGATTCGTTGATATCACTACTAATTGGGTTGCAAGGCAATTTACCCATTAATTGGATGATGGACTTGACGAACCTGGTTTCTTGTGATGGGAAATCAAGATCAATAAGCTGCATGATACCTTTATCGCCACTGATGGTTTTTGTTGAGACATCTTGAATGATATTGAGGATCTTGGTGATGGTGTCCATAGGGATTCGAGGCTTTTTGATTCCATATGTGCCTTCGATAGTTTGGATAACTGTAGCATACATGGTTTGATTAAAAAAATGTGGATACATCATCATAATTATGCTGGTCCATTGATAAAAAGAGAATAGAATGTACTGCCATGGCGGAATGCATGTGGTCTTCAAGAGTTAATTTCCATTTATTGTTGAGGATCGATCGTTGGAAGTTGAAAAGGGCAACGCTCACATCGCGAGACTACCATAAAATGATTTTGAGGATCTGGAGGTGGAAAATAAATGCCAGTCGGATTCAAGAGCTCGTTTTCGATAGAATCGTTGTAGCTAGCGCGTCTCTTATTTTGTTCTGCACTTTGTTCTGGTTGCCCTGTTGCTAGTACACCATCATTGCTGGTTATGATTTCCTGGTGCTCTGCCACGGAATCATCACTGGCGGTTGCTATCTCTTGCCTGTGGGACAAGGAATCATCCTTGTTGGTGATCTGACGTTGTAGTTGTTGCTGATGTGTTGCCGGTATTGTATCTGGATGGTCTGAATAATAATGATTTTTCAGTTCGTGTATCATTGCATAACGTTGGAGACAAGCAGGACAGCCAAAATGCTCTTCGATAGAATCGTGCGCGGCAGATGTCTTGACGTAGGTAAAATTGTGGTTGTTGTGTCGTCGAGCTTTTGTTCTCTCTGGAAATGTAATATGCTGATTTACTAGATGCTTCCTGAGCTTTTGAGGTTGAACAAATTTCTTGTTGCATTCAAAGCATGCATTTATAATTACGACGAGCTTTGCCATCGAGTTAAAAAAATAACCCACCACATAACCCAATTAATTTGACATGGATGGGGGGAATCGAGTGGTTGGCTGCTCAACTTTTTTTTTTTTTTTTTTTTTTTTTTTTTTTTTTTTTTTTTTTTTTTTTTTTTTTTGCTTCGTGTTTGTTGCCTACCTTATTCTTATGGCTTAATTATGAAATCGATATCGGCCATTACATGGGCATTTTGTTTCGACATTTATGCCAACACTTTTGCAGGCTTCCGTTATTCTTTTTGATAAGGTATCTTCCTGCAAAAACCTGTGGCGCTTAACCTTACTCTTTGCCACTGCCCAGAATTATTCTATTGGGTTAAGCTCAGGAGAGTAGGTAGGAAGATACACACATTTATAACCACGGTACTCAATATATTTATGTTTTCATTTGTGTGAATGGGCGCATTATCCATAAGTATATAGTGACCTTTCATATGTGGATGTTTATCCATTTCATCAAGAGTTGCTTTTAAGAAACTAATGTAGTGGCCTGTCACAGTCTCTGAGCATATATATCCATCGGCCTTTCGCTTCTTGGCAGGTCTTGATTTTTTTTTTTTTTTACGCCAATCGTGATCAAACCTGCGGCAGAGATAGCGCCCAATATAGTCGTTGTATTTGCTCTCGTAGTAGGCCTAGTAACAATAGCACGGGTACCTTTTTTAGACCAAGCTCTTGAACGTTTCATATTTATATCAAAAGCAGACTCATCAAGAAACACGCAATTTGTCAGAAAGTTCATGTCTGTATTTTCCCACTTACGAACCCAATCATGCCGTTCCTCCATCTTCGCTGGACTGTTTCTCTGGATAGAATGAAAATCTGCTTTTTTCAACGAAAGGTTGCATTCACTTCTCATAAAGTTATAAACAGTGCTGCATGAAACTTTAAGATCATGAAATCGCTTCAATAAATGCTCGGTCACTTCAACAACAGCAGCAGAGGGATTAGCATCAATGAAGTTGATAACCGTTGTTTTATGTTCCTCGGTCAAGATACATTTGCGACCAATCTGTTTACAAGTCTCAAAAATGCTATCAGGACACATGGTGTACTGCTTAACCCATCTCTGAGCAGTTCAAATGTGAATGCCCAACTGTTTCGCTGCTGCTGATGCACTCATACACTTTTCAATCTTCAGGTCGAAAAATCTAACCTTATCCTGGACGGTATAACGTACATAATCACGTTTCACGTTGGCCTCCCTCATACGAATATCTTCATCTTTTGGCTTTTCTATTCGCATTGGACAAACCGAAGAAGCTTCGCTGGAAGCTGCATTTTTCAAGTAATCAGTGTGAGTGGCAATTGTCTCAAAAACAAACTCATTCTGATCGACAATGTACTCCATGGGCTCAAGGCCGCCATTCTCATCAACGGCATTTCCATGTCCGTCTTCAAATAAAAATACGGTATTCATCTTAGAATGTAAATTTGAAAGAAAAAAAACCCCATAGATGAAGAAGGTCTTTGTTTTATATTTTTTTTCGAGTACCAAGAAATCATGATGATACGATATCATTTCCAAGCAAAGCGACATGGTTTCCAAAAAATACGACTTCCATTTCTGAAAATGCGAAATTGATTTTGATTGGTCGACGACACTGATTTTGACTTGCCAGCGACATCAAATTTGATTGGCTGCGACATTGCTTGCTGGAAGCACTGTACATAAGTTACTTTCAGCATTTATTTCAAACTTCCTTTTTGGCTCCTCAATATAGTCATTATGTAAATTGAAATCGTTTATATCTTTTGTACATTAGTAAAATGAGTGCTTAGATCCTTCTTTTCTGATATACTTTTCAATCGTTTGATATATTGTAATATTATTTTTAATCTTGTTCAATTCTATTGTTCGATTACCAACTAAGCTTTAAAGTTGGTCACAGTCCTCTTAAGGTTATTCGCATTGTAAATTAGCCAATGAATAAAGAGAATGCACTATGTGAATATAATGGTGTAAAGCCACAATGAATCACTATCCATCTAAATGATGACTCTGTACAATTACAAGTCGCGTGAGTAACAACATGGTATGTACTTGAAAAAAGGGAAAACACATAATAGAACATAGGTATCCTTTATCGCTTTCCCTTTTTTTTTATTTTTATTCTTTTGGCTCGCCTCTCTCTTTCTCTCTCTCCCCCTTCTTTGTTATGTGGTCACTTTCTGTTGTACCCTATTGAGACTGTTTCAAACAGGAGTACACTGATCGAAATTCACTAAACAGCTCGTTGACCATAATAAGAAGGACATTTCACATCACTACAATTTTTAACAAACGATAAGTTTTGTATATTAGCTGCGTTAAGAAGAAAATGTATAAATGGGACATGAAAGCTTTACTCAATGTAGTAATAATCTTTTTAAGCCAAATACATACACACGTATCTGACGATATTTTATTTAATTTCAGCGTGATGAGAATGATGATTCGTCCAAGAAAGACAATAGAGAACGAGGGGAGAGTAAAATGATCCCTAGTAATTAATAATAGGAAATAGAAATACCTTTTCTGTGTTCCTCATTTGCAGGAAATGATGCATAGAAAGGGGAGATAGGAGATCAGATACAATGAATTTTTTAAAACGCTATACAATGTCATGATGTTACACTAAGCATAAAAATCGATAAATTTCCTTTTTTTTTTTTTTTTTTTTTTTTTTTTCTCTTTCTCTTTCTTTGTCTCCTTTTCTTATTTATAAATGATGAACAACAATAATATGGATGAAGGCTTTGTAGAACAAGGATTTAAATTACCTGGTTTTATGAATAGTTGGTCAGATGAAGAAAAAGCAGGTTAAAATTTTTAGGAAAACAATAGAAACTATAAATATATAAACTATACTTTATTAGAATTTGCCTATCAATTGTTATTATGTATACCCGTATCATCTACAACAAAAGTCATGAATCGATTATCACCACTTGTCTATAAGGATTATATCTCTGTAAGTTTACAAGTGTTATCTTTGATTCCATTAACCTTTTTATTGTGTAGTCACTACCTTATGAGATAAAATTAGATATCCTCTATCGATTGGACATCAAATCCCTTGTTCACATGTCACGCGTTTCAAAACAGTGGAAATTAATTATTGAAGATCAGCAGTTATGGAAAGACCTGTATCTTCGTTCAGGTTGGTCATTCAATCAAAGGGCCGTAAAGGAATATTTATTATCACAACGAACACTTGTTGAGAAAAGCATAAGCACACCCAGATCACTTTTACCCATGATGCCCCGACTAAGACCATTCAAAGCCCCACCTCCCATCTTGGAAAAGTTTGCCCTCAATCCTGATTCAGCCGTTCAACAAGTTTGCTCATCGAAATCACAGCCATTATCATCATTTAATAGACAAGAAGCATTATCTCATATCATAAAAGAAAGACCCTTTATAAATAGACCTCCCCTTAGACGTCATATAAAATACGATGAAACACCTATTTACCATTATAAAGAATCAACCGATACTCGTTATATCAATTGGAAACGACTGTATCGCAATAGATCATTAATCGAAAAAAGATGGAATGAAGGAAAATGCAAGATGAGGCAGTTTCCTTCAGATGCGTCTCTGGAACACAGCGGCTCGATCTATTGCTTACAATTCAACAATTCCATTCTTGTTACAGGAAGCAGGGATAGACATGTCAAGATATGGGATATCAATACAGGCGCACTGCTCCGTAAACTAGAAGGCCATTTAGGCAGTGTTCTCTGTCTGCAGTTTGATCATCGTTTCTTGATTAGTGGAAGTAGCGATGCTGCGCTGATCATATGGGACATTCACACTGGAGAACGCATCAAGGTGATTCAGGGTCATGAAGAGAGTGTACTCAATGTCAAGTTTAAAGGAAACACACTGGTGAGTTGCTCAAAGGATAGAACGGTTCGTATCTGGAGATTGGAGAATAGCGGAGATATTAAACTTCACTCCGTCTTGAGAGGACATCGTGCTGCAGTCAATGCTGTGCAATTTAAAGACAACAAAGTAGTGTCTGCATCAGGTGACAGAACAATAAAGATATGGGATATGGTATGCAATAAGATCCAAAAAAGAGAAAGAAATACTGATATTTATCTCATTAGACTTCGGGTGAATGTCTTAAAACATTAGACTCACATAGTCGAGGCATCGCATGCGTCGAATATGATGGTAAATACATCATCAGTGGATCAAGTGACCAAACCATCAAAGTATGGAATGCTGCAACAGGAGAATGTATTCATACCCTAGTGAGCCATAAAGACCTTGTGCGTACAATACAACTAGATAGTAAAAGTAAAAGAATAATCAGTGGAAGCTATGATGGAAGTTTAAAGATTTGGGGATTAGAAAACGGGATTTTATTAAGAAGCCTAAGTCAAGCCGCCTATGGCAGAATACTAAATCTACAGTTTGATTTTGGTAAAATCATCTGTTCGACGAATTTGGGCAAAATAATCATCTATGATTTTACATATGGTATCGATACACAGTTTATTTCTTGATCTCATCTATCTTCTTCTTTAATTGTTGAATTGATCTTGCCTTTAGTTCCAATAAATCGTTCAATGTCTCCAGATACTCGATAAATTCATTTACGTTCCTTTTTGCATGTGGCTGATGAAGAAACTTGAACTCCTTGTTTAAGCATTCGTTCATATCACAAATATGCTGTTTATGTTGACGAAGAAACTCTGTCATCTTCTCGTGACTAATGGCCCTAGACTCCTTTTGACCTTTGATTTCATTCGCACATCTTAGTGTATTCAACGTGCACTCAATATTGGATGGAGTAGACAATACAGTTGCAATCATACATACACGCGATTCATTCATAAATGATTCATTTAGTAAACGAATCACTTTTTTTGTCTTTACTGGCTTTGATCTCAGCTCTACATCCGTCCTTGCCCTTTCATCTTTATCCAATGCACCTTCGGCTATTTCCATCACTCTTAATTTCCCCATGATTATCTTCTTGTTGCCAATTTGTCTCAAGGCGATTTGCAAAACAGCATGGGAATCAAGTGGATCTATGGATATGCGTCATTTTATTTGCTTCTTTTTATAGATATACTTTACCTTTCATACGCAACTGGTTGCCACAGCTTACCATTTGGATCATATCAGATACACTTTTGATACGAAACTCTTTTAATCCGACAATAGCCATAGGATGACCTTTTATCTCTCTTGTATACAGCTTCTTACGATCGTCTAATAGATCGTACAATTGATCTTGATGTATTTCATAAAACCCCACCCATGCAGACAGATGCATATATTTCGGCTTCTGGAGCATATTTAAAATCTCGCGTGCCGCCAAGACGCTTATTCCGTCATGACTGTTGAACAAGGTATGAGTTTTGCCTGAATTACGTTGCCCACTTGTTTCAACACAATGATTAGATTTAACCAATATCTATAATGCAAAGAACTTACTAGGCGAAACAAGTTGCATTTCCACTCTTTTCAAAAATGTAACTGACAAGTGGTTGAGCTGTTCTCTCATAAACCTTTCAAGCAATGTTATCACTCTTTATTCTTTCTATCAAATGTACACTTACATAACTATTTACATGATCTGTATTTAGCACATCATCAAACGTAAACATATAACGTTCAGTAAACTGAGATGAGTCAGGTCGTTTTCTAAATACGCTTGAGTCAAAACACGGTACAGACTCTCCCTTGTTTCTTACTTTGACTCATTTATAAGGATTGTACAGTTATCATCCATGACAGACACACCATCCTTTTCGCGTTGACTCAGCTCCTTTTTCGATCGCGGTCTTTTTCGAACGCATACGCGCAATAGCTGATCTTGATTGATCTTGTTTAGTTTATGCTGTGTCTCGTGGATGTTGGTTAGTGATCTATTGTATTTCTTTCTGATGAGTGGGGATCGTGCGATCCTGGTGGATGAATGTAAATGGGCAAGGCTGGATGATCCAAGCATATGTGTATTAATGAAAAGAGAAAAAGAAAAAAGAAATAGACAACAGAACCCATATTTTAAATGCATATACTGCGGCATGGTATGTAGAATGATAAACTAATGCAATAGCAGTACATTCTCCCCCCTCCTTTTTTGTTCTTGTCAAGGCTAAAAACACACACACACACACACAGAAATCAAAATTTCAATACACAAGATCTATGTCTCGGTGACATTTTTTAAATGGCAAACAGCTCCCTTCTCGGTAGTAAGAAAAGAAACGATATAAATGAGGAGATAGAAAAGAACGACTTGAAAAAAAAACTATGAAAACGTTAAACATAATCGGACACTGCAACTAGAAAAGTGTAAATATCTATTTGACAACTTTAATTACACCACAGAGAACTTTAGAATTTTATTTGCATTCGTTGTTATAAAAACGAAGGATGGCTCGGAAAACTATTGAGCACATTGGGGACTGGAAAAGGAGGATTGGTTTAGGGACACACAAAGAAAACCCGATTGAAGGTGGAACGATTTGATGGCCCCAACTGAGTGCCAAAGTTGTTCTGAATCATCCCATAAAGCCTGGGTAAATAAGTCCACTAAATGAGTTTAAAATGAAGAGTTGCATGAAACTAAATGACGTATAAAAGGCCTTTAGAACCCTTTTCTTTTTTTTTTTTTTCTCTATTCTAATTTTATATCTTATGGACCACCAAGACATTCCTCAACATATTCCTGTGCAAACAGCTGTTGTCCCAGAACAGAAGCCATACCAACAAAAGCACATCATTCGCACTCCTTCTACTTCTCCTCCTCCAAAGAGCGAGCGAAGAATTTCTCAGCACAGTTTATCACCTGAAAAATTAGGTGTTGTGGGCTATGTGAAGGATGTGGCAGGATTTGTTAAAGACGTTGTGCAAGATCGAAAAGAAAAGAAAAATCACAAGGAGACAGGTGAAAAGCTAATAGAAGGACACGAAGAAGAAAGGAAAACTCCTAGAAGTCCAAGTCCGGAGCCAGCTCAACAACAACAACAACAGCATAAATCTACTCCACTAGCCGAAGCTGTAACTGGCTTATTCCCTATTGATCACGGATGCATTCACGCAGATGATCTTCGACAGCAAATGATGCAAGTGAATGAACAGGAACGTAAGCTTTTATAACTTTCTTTGCTTTCGTTTATTGGCATCTTCAGCTATTTCTTTTGCTGTCTCGGAGATAACCTCATACTGTTTGCGTATAATAAAGAATTAATAATAAGGCATAACCTTTCTCAATTTCTTACCAATGTGTCGTTTCTACGGGCACACAGCTGTCATGTACATAGCATGTTAGGCAATATTTACACCCATCTTTTACTTACCTTGACATCCTCCATTGAAATAACTGAACGTCTACCGTGTCTGTGAAAAGTGTTATTAATGTGAATCTGTTTTTTTATCAAAGTAATTATCACCTTGCAAATGCTTCCAAATCCTGACCCAATAGCTCTAAATAACCTTTAGTATTTTCATTGTCTTGATTTCTTTTACTTTACTTATTTGAGAGGCTAAAACTTCCGTCAATGACAATACAAATTCTGGTGAAGTTTCCTTTCCGAGTGATCGCGCTAACTTTGAGTTCAGCATCTTTTATATTCTTGCGTCCTCTAAGCGTGTACCTTCTCGATCAGCAATTTCTTTCACATTATATAATAACGCAGTTATATATTCCTAAATGAGACTAGTAAGCTTCCTAATTACATCTTGAAATCCCTTTTACGTTATCCTCATCCATTGCAAATTCAACAAAAGAAAACGATTGTTATTATTTTTTTGGTGGTAAAAAAAAAAAGTGACTCTGTTTTCATGCGAAGTGTGTGTGCGCGGGGAAAAAATAAGCAACAAAAACCGCCTGATCTCTCTCTCTTTCCCCTTCTTTGTTTATTTACTTTTATTTTTTCCTTTCTAAAAAGATGCCTATTCCCTCTATTACAGTTTGCGAGTCAGTAAAGAAGCACAGCAAGCTTATACTTATTGAACCTAAACCGAGCGTTCAAAAGCAAGTATTCTCGGATATATCCAATAAGCGATACTACAAACCCAATCGCCTTACTGGGCTTTACACTGGAAGCCGGTTTAAAGGATATCAAAAATGTGGAACAAACAGTTATGAGGTGGTTGTAGAAATTCAGGTACCTCTCATGAAAACATAGTTACTGTCATGTGTGAGGACTGACCCGAGTATGAACAGGATGTTAATATACGAGAAAGTACGCTGAGTGGCTATCTAAGTATCAAGGGCTTAACTGTCGAATATCCGGAATTAACGGTAAGGATGGGAGGCAATTGTTGCCATAGTGTCTCTGAAAATGGTTGCTTAACAACATTATAGACATTCTTTGAAGCCGAAATTATTGGACCCAAGTATTCGTTTCATACTCGAAAATGGCAAGCAGATCAAAAGAGTGATGCGGCGCACTGGGTAAGAAAAAAAAAAAAGAAGCTATGTTCGATTCATGCGAGCTAAAAAAAAACAAAAACAAAAACAAATAATAGAGACGATTTCCTTCTTTTGAGCCATTTGTTGATAAATTTAACGAGGATAAATTTGTATATGATGAAAAGGACGGTGATTTTGTATACATGAGATGGAAAGAGAAGTTTCTTGTTCCTGATCATCATGTGAACGCCATTCATGGCGCAAGCTTTGCTGGCTTTTACTATATTTGTTATCAGCGGTCACTTAATCAAATCAGGGGATTTTATTTCTTTCGCCAACATAAAGACTGGTATCAAGAATTAATATTGGACCATGTACCTGATAGAGGCTTTGGACACTTTGAATTTCGTTGATACCTTCTTGTATATACATATTCTCTCTTTCTCTCACTTTATTGTACAGAAAAAGACAAATACACATATTATTTATGCATACCAAAGATTTATTTGATGTTGTGCCTTTCTCAAAAATAAATATCCTCCTTTTATGGTTAAATCATTTCATTTAACTTTCTCTTTGATGATTCCATTTATTCTTTTTCCTTTTTACCCTAGATCTCAGAGGTCTTTTTATTAGCATGAAGTTTCCAACGGATCGATCTCGTCTGAGGAGGGTCTTTATTATTGCGCTCACTCAGATTATTCAATAAATAAATGCTTATGTTTAAACAATGCGTTTGACGATTCCAAGTGTTATTTTCTGGCATGTTAATTAATGAACATTTGGATAACTATTAGATATTTAGAGTGACCATAGCAATTAATTAAATAGCCAGTTCAAGCAAATATCGAGAACCTTGGTACCATTTTCTGAAGCTGTAGCAAATAGTTTGCTTCTATTGCTTCCTTGTTATTGAATAAATGGTTACAATATATAAACAGGATTATTACGTGACCAATGAGAATTAAGTATAGTACGTTATATGACAATAACTAGAAGACTAATGAATAAAAAAATAATGTATTGCTCATTTTATATTTACCGAGGCGTTAAGAGATGCACTGCCGTTATGAACAGCGCATTAAATCCAGGAAGCACCGTTAATCTTTTGAAGGTCTTTTGAAGGAAGGAGGACTTTCATTGTCGTGTTTTGATTTGTAAACAAAGATACCATTTATATTTAATGCACTATTCACATCGCGATTCCGAACCGTACCACAAGATTCACACTTCAGGACAGAGTGTACTCTTCGCTTTGATCCAGTAATTGAGATGTTATTTAATTGTTTGGATTTGCACTTGTTACATATCTGACTCGTTAAGTAGTCATCAACCGAAACAAATTCGGTCCCCCCGTTGGATGGTTTGCATTTTCGTTTGATTTCTTCAGTAATACGTCTAGTAGGCGCAGCTCGTTTTCCTTTCATATTCAATAAAAGAACCATTTTCAAACTTAATAATCCGCTTCTGCTGAAAGGAGGAAGGAAGGTCAGCAGGAGGTAATGATACAGGTTTGCTTTTCTTTGGGTTTTGGTTTTTAGCGTTAACTGTACTTGTTTTGCCATAATTTTTGCTGTTGTCAAAGAGTCTTTTAACAATTTCTTGAATTACTTTTTGCTTGTTGATATACGCTTTGAACATTAATTGAATAAATTGTTTGCGTTTGTGCAAACAAAGAAGGGAACCCGCAATCGACAGCTAATTGACCCTTAATATATGCCATATCGACTATATATCTTGCATACCTTTCCCTTTATTGCGCTTTGCCTTTGGAGGTGGAGGGTCGTCGTCTTTCTTTCGCTTCATGTTGAAGTAAAGAAAAAAGGGAAAAGGAAAGGTGGCTGCGGAAAGCCTTGTTATGTTAAATTAACGGTCGACAACATTGTTTTTATATTTTCTTTAATAATAAAATGGCTCTCGATTAAAAAAGCACTCCACTTTTGACACACTGCACTTCTTATTGCGATCTCCAACGTAGTTATCTTTATAAAGGTGATGGAATAAGGATACTAAAATGACACATGATGATCATGAATCATCATCTAAACACCAGGAACAGTAATTGAAGAAGTAACAGTGAAGAGAGAAACGAAGAGACACAAACCCCAACGTCACCCACATGTTCCATGAGGAAATATCAGTACGCAATTCGTACACGTGTATGCAACATGTGTCTGGCTGAAAAGTTGAAAGTACTGCTCAAAATCATGCCCTTGACGGAGACTATCATTTCTACTACTTCTTCTCAAAATGAGAACGATATCACGGAAGTTTCTGTCATTATACGCGATTTGGATAACAGCGACAACTTCCTCCATTGTTGGTAAATCCTGGGCACGTATGTCCTCTCCTTCAATCAAACGCATTCTCATCGATAGACGTATAGGGTGACCCGCTTTTGGTAGAGCCATTACTGGTAGCTCTATCTTCGCTGCTGATGCTGGAACTCTCATGGTTAGCCAATATCCTATATACATGACGGTAAATGCGTGCGAAGAGATTGCATTGAGAAAGCAGAGTTGAAGGACTTCTATAATCTCATTGTCCAAGCTTTCACTCCTTTCTGATAGTCTCTATGCATCATATGAAGGATCATATATGTACAATTGAGCATATAAAGGTGTGTTACCCTCAACTGAGAGTAGAGGCAGTTGAAAGTGGCAAAGAAAATCATGGATTTGGAATGCGTTAAGCCCATCTCTGCTATTGTTAGCATTACGCTCCTCAGCTGAGACAATGTCACATCCCAAAGAAGTAAAAGCAAAGCCAGCGTTGTATTGGCGAAGATTGTTCTTGAAGTGGCGGCCTTGGGTATCCGTACGTTCGAGCAAGTCCTTCAAGTATTCAGGTGGATCAGGCAAGAGCTGCAGCTGGACTGATCCCTGCTTGCAGCAAGACTCCCAGGTTGAATTGCTCAAAGATGATGTTTCTTGTTTTTCATCGATCCAGTGCAAGGCGTGGCAATGAGGGCATTCTTTGTCCATGCGTCCAAGGTCCAAAGGACGAAGGCGAGAAAGCTGCGGGATATAAGCAGCAGGAATGGTTTGAGAAGGTTCTACTCTAGGTCTTCCCCTGCGTCTCACTTGGCTGCCCTCCTGCTCTTCTTGTTCAGCTCGACGTCTGCGGCGAGATGCTGCTACTCGTTCTCTGCATGCTTGGCAGGTACGATGGCGTGAATCAACGGGTAAAGGTGTAAGGCAGGAAGAGCAGCTGGTTGTACTTTGGTTGTTGTTGTTTTCCATTATTCTAATAAGCGTCAAAATGGGAACATAATGTTAATGAATAGGAACTATATGAATAGGCCTTTTATTCTCTTTTTTTCAAGGCATGTCCATACCTGATTCTTTTCAAAAGGGGTTTTATTGTAAAAAAAAAAAAAAAATATCAGGAGAGAGGGAAAGAAAAAAGGGGAAAGTAAACTCATGTAATTATGGTCTGAGGCTCGGCTCGTAGTGTTATGTTATTAGAGTGATAGTGATATATATGACAATAATAACATGCATTATAGTCGGACTTTTTTGTATTGTTCATTAGAGAGTAGAGACTTATAGTAATCTAATACGACTAAATATTTAAAGGGTACATACAACATAACATATAGATTTGAGAAAGAGTGGACGATGTTTATTTTTGGCAAAAGCGGCAATATATACCATTCAAATAAATTAATAAAAAATAAATTATTCAGCGACAGGAGCGATTTGGACTTCAGGAACGCCTTGGTTGAAGACAACATAGTTGTTCTTCAAGAAAGTATCACCAATGATAGCAAAGTCAAAGTCACCATAACCGAAACCGGCAATACATTGACCTTGGTATTCTTCAAAGACAAGGGAATCAGGAGAGACTTGGAAAGAGGCACCATTGATGCTAAAGACAAGAGGCTTGAATCTGGAAGTGTCACAAGAAATGGTGTAAGTACCATCACCATTGTCATAGGCACCATAAGCACGAGCAACGCTAGCAGCAATGCTGTTGGGGAGGATCAAGAGAGTGGTTCCGGTATCGAGGATACCATCGAAGGAGCTAGCAACAGTGCTGGTGCCAACCGTAGCACGGTCGACAGTGATACCCCACCAGCCACGAGAGTTGTCAATAGGAACGGTGGTCAAGGAACCCTTGAACTTGGTGGAGTCATAGCCACCAAAGATGTATTCACCACCACCACCATTCTTGGCCTTGCCGAGGTAGACACCAAAGATGGGACGACTGATGAGACCTTGGCTGATCAAGTTGTCCATAGGAGTCTTGACACCACGAACAGTAGTTATCGTGTCGAAACCGAGACCCAAAAGACCGTCATTGGGACCACTGGCGAAGCTGGCGGCTTCGCGCTTGGCTAATTCAATAGTTTGACCCTTGATGAGGAGACCGCCCAAGTTGACATTGTCCTTGGCCAAGATACCGCTAGCAGAGGAGCCATCACCATAAGAGATGGACCAGGTGCGACCGTCAGCTTGGTAAGTGCTAGATTGATTGGGATCATACTTGGTTTGACGAGAACCACAGTTGGTACATAAAGTAGAAGCTATCATAATATGAGTACACAACTCCTTCATCCCCCTCTATATCTTACCAATCCATAAATCAGAGGAACCGGTATCAAAGTCAAGGTTGAACTTTTTACCAGGAGTACCAATAGTGACCTGACCATAGTACTCGATATCGTTTCCGTAATCAGTCATTGGGACAGTACCAACACCAGCATCAGGGACAATACCACCAGTAGAAGTATTAATCTTGTGCTTGTTGTACTTGGCAATAGCCTTTTGAATGGCGTTCTTAGCACTAGGCTTGTAGTTGGGATTCTTTGCTAAAGGAATGCTGATTTTCTTTTCTCCAGGGGCAGCGTCAACTGCGACAGCCAGTGCAGCAATTGCGATACAAGAAGAGATGAGAGTAAATTTCATTATTGAAAAGAAGGGAAAGAGTTGTGAGGATAATGAAAAAAAATTCGCTGAAATGAATGCCCCCTTTTATATAGAATTGGTTTGCTTGCAAACCTTTTGGATTAAGATGACACAATTCATATCAAAGAGGTTAATTTCTTTATTTGATACATTTTGTCTGTTTATGGGATCTGTTATACAATAATATAATGTTGCATTAAAAATGAAATCCTTAAGACCGCAGGTTGTAATCTAGTGTAAGGTTACAGATAATATTAACAGATCGCGAGTAACTCTTGCGGGAAAAGATGGGTCATGCGGCAAAATGAAACCCAGGGTTTGTTTTATTTGTGTGATGGTTATACAAAATAATGAAATTATGTGTTTGCAATTACAGGATTTGGACTCTAAAGTATTTTTGTAATTTGTTTGCGTTGATACCAACACGCGTGGTATATTCATGCTGACGACGAAGGTCCTTGAATGCCTCAGATGTACGAAGTCCTTGTCGGTTGCGAGAATCTGTCAAAAGTAATGGCTGCTTGCTATTATTACGACGCATAGACTCGAATGCAGGTGAATCTGAGTATTGTCCAATGAGCTTATTGATCAGTACAGAATCTCGTGTCTAAAAAAATCCAAATTAGTGTTTTTTTGCTTCAAAAGGGAAATAAAGGTCTCTTTTTACCTCTTCTGGCTTCAATTTCTGATCATAGTAACGCTTCAAGTGACGATGGCCAACAACACTGCCATTGGGTAAAACGAGCGACATCTCGTCATCAGCCAAGGTAAGGCCTTGTGCCAATTGAGTCAATTCTGCATCGACATCCACCTCTTCGCCATCTTCAGGCTGTGGGTAAGAGGATGAAAAGTCATAGAAATCAACCAATTCAGCTGCATCGTCGTCATCTTCATAAGCAATCTTGCAATGGCCCTTATCAATCTGTTTCTCTCGTATAAGCGATACGTTACACTACATTATTTCTTGTTGAACTTACCATATGCTTGCGAACTGCTTCTACAGATCTCATACCTCTTCCTTTGCCATTACAGAATATACACACATTACCAACCGTGATCTTTTCACCCAAATAGCGAATGAGTCCTCTCAGGTCAACCAAGTATTCGATATCAGGAATAAATAAGCTGTGAACAGATGTCATATGCGACATGTTGTCTTCAAAAGTAGCTGCTTTGTGTGTACAAAATAAACAATCGGTTTCTTCCAGACGAGGTGCAGACTTGATCTTTTCATCAATAATGGCCATCATCTCTTCTTCTGTCGTCTCTTCCGTCACACGCATATCAATTATCTTTGACTGTTTAGGCTGGTCATTCGATTTTTTCGGCAGTGCCGAAGCCTGCTTGGCCACATTATCTCTGTGTTTCTTGGATTGCATATGGTTATCATATTGGTTGGTGGAACCAAAGCTCTTTCGGCAGCTAGTGCAATAATTGTTCCTTGTCTCAATAGCCATCTTTTCTTCCGCTTCCTTAGCTTCACGAGCTATAATTCATTGTGTTATATTTTTTTCTTTCTTTTTTCTTTGTCCAATACATACCTTCAGCCTTTTCGTTGAATTGACTGAATGTGACAGGAGGAAGATTGACAACTTTTCTCTTCAAATTATATCTATGCCAATCTGTTTTATAATGAGCACGCTGACTCTCTGGTGATTGAAATGCCACTTGACAGGAAATGCAAGTAAAGATATGGGGTTGCTCTGACATGATTTATTGTTTTAAAATGAGAATGTTTAGCTAGAAAGAGAAAATATAAAAATTTCAAAAAATGCCCAAAGCAGGACAAAATAAGCAAAATGGTCACAGTAAGCCACAGCTGCAACAGTAGCAGAAGAAACAAAAACTCATGAAAAGAGCGCTTTAGGCACATAACAGCGAATAACAGGACCTACCAAGGATAACCACGATTGGACGTAATCCTTGACCTCTGGTGAGATAATTGTCATCAATTTGGCTGTTTCGCAGGGATGAATGTACCAAAAGGGGGTATTGATTAGCGGATGATCTGCTTGAGAGATACAAGGAACATAGACGTGTTGTTTTAATTGTTGGTGATAATCAAAGGGTACGATGTGCTCGTATATGTCATCCAAAGAGAGAGGAGAACCATCTGATGGAGGAATGAACGCATTAATGATAATTCATGCATATTCTCTGATAGTACCATGATAATAGGAAGGTTTAAAATAAAGAACGGGTACTTGATAACTCGTTGAATATAAGATGTGGTATTCTATGTGTATATAAAGGTTGTTCTTTGCTTGCAGGAAGCAGGCTTTCTTTAAATAAACATGATTCATAACATGTATCAAATTCCATTCATTGTTATTAATATTATTATTATTATCGTAAAAGTTCAATAAACTGGTTCTAAATCCATCTTGGGTCAGTGACATGTATTTACAAGAAGAAAGGAGGAGAAGAAAGAAAGAAAGAAAGAGAGAGAGAGAGAGATAGAGAGATGTAGTTTACGGAGTTACAATTGTTTGATTCAAAGCCAACTCGATATCCATCAGCCATGAGCTTAACCAAGCCCTCAGAGCCAATGCTTCATTCGCTTCGTGGTGTTGCTTTAATCTGAATAACCTACTACTTAGAGTGTAGATAATTCTGTCCAAGACACTTAAATCAGTAGCATATAGTTGGTGAATAATATCATATGCTAAATCTTTTGTATTGATCCGTTCTATTAAGGCAGCATTGATGTCTTGTTTTGTTTGCAGTAAAGGGTAGATAGCAGCAATTAAATCAGCCTTCATTTTGATTAATTCGTTCTCAATAATTTGAATAAATTCAAATAATGATGTTTGACAGTACTCTACTCTAAAGTGTTAGAAGCATGTTACAACAAAACATCGACCGATGAGAGAGAGTGTGTGTGTTACCTTTGCCAAGCGATTGTAATTCATGGATTGTCAAAAATGTCTCTGGTACATTTTCTAACAGGTCATCTAGAGTCTTATCGATCACTCTGCTTACAATTTGGACATAATGTTTCTCTAATTGGTCAATGACAGGATAGGATTGGTCATTTGTTGATATGTGTTGTTGTATGTTTGATTGGAATGATGTTTGTTGTATGGGGATAGTATAAATAGTCGAGATAAAGGATATTAAGCAAGCGAGGTATATCAATGCACAATTTGGCTTCATGATGTGGGAAAGGGAAAGAGGAACAAGAGAAAGAAGGTAGATTACTTGGCTTAAAAAGGTCTTTATCATGTAGCTGAATTTCAAAACCGAATACGAAACACCATTGACCTGTTTATATTCTACATTACAGAAACATATGCAGCTATCAGCAGATGATATGTTGTTTATGATCATCATAGATTGAATAACGAACCTACCCTTTTGAATTTACTTCAATTTTATGATAGCTCGACATAATTAATTGTTCAAAAAAGGAAAAAAAGAAGAGAGGTTTTCTTTGCTACATAGAATACGGAGATTGTTCCTTTACGTTCATTAAAGAGTGTAACATAGCATTTTTTATAAATAAACAATTGACTTTATACATCAATCCCTTTTTGAACAGCAAAGTATAGCATAAGTTTATTGTATAAATTATTACGACATTCGTCATCTCTTTCATCATACGACTAGAACAAGCCGAGGCATCCTTCGATAGCTGGCGGACTGATTTGACTGTAACACAAATGAGCTCTTGCCTGGTAGGGTTAAAAGGGGCGTGTTCATTAAACTTTAATAACATTCCATTGCTATTATTTTTCATCAAGAACCAACAAGCAAGCTTGACTATAGCTGTTGTTCCGGGGGAAGAAAATAGTTTGATTTATATAATTCGTAAGCCGCATAATCAACGTTGTTGAGTAACATTACACAAACTGATACTATGGAGTTAAACTACAGTCTCCCTAACACTGATACGAGTTTAAGGAGACATATGGAAAAGAAATATGCAGAGCCGTTTACTACATGCGATATTCAAAACCAGCTATAGAGAATTGAACACACGACCATTTTAACAAACAAACCCTCTTCTCTTTTGTTTATAATCAATCCAGGGTCCCCTTTCCAAAATCTATTTTTGATCTTTACTTTTTCTGTACAAATCACGTTTAAATTTAGTGAAATGGAATTTCTTTTTTTATACATATTCACATTAAATATGTATTTCCCTTGGGTTTGTTTCGTAAGTCTAACTACATACATTTACCTGCATGTGAGATGTAGATCAAAGGTAAACAGATTCATTATATATATATATTTAGTCATATTTATTTTTGTGATAAGCTGAACGCATCCAAACATGTCGTAATGACAGCTACAACTATTTCAATGCCAATCAACCAAATCACAATCCATTCTAGCTGCTCTCCATGTGAGCTATTGAGATGATCCTTTAGCATTCCCAATAGATCGCTAATCACATCTACACGTTGATTTAAAAGCTCTACTCTTTGTGATATTTCTAAATAATTTCGCATGGCAGTGTAGAGAGGTTCTAAGGTAGGCTCTGACCAGAATATTTCAGGGGTATCCAAAATGTTGGATACTAAGTTTACATTGATTCTCATTATAAATAGTTGTCCAATCTTTTTTGTAATGGCTGCTCTATACATTGTTGTCAGTGGGATATATTTATTATTGTCCATTGCTATATTTACCTTGACATGTCTATATTACCACTTTCGGCCATTATTTGAGGTATATATTTTGTTTCATTTATTGTATCATCAACTAATCTTTCAAACAAGGTCATTTTGACGCTTTGAGCAATTGCATGAGATATAGTTAATTTTACAAGGTAATTGGATGGTTGACGCAGGGTGATGATATCATTATAAATACGTGGTTGAGAATTGTTGTCGTAATAAAAATAAAGTTCTTCAGTTTCGACATCATCAGGGTCTAAACATATATACTTTAATGCCCTCTTCTTATCCGTTTTGCTTTTTTTTTTTCTTACCTAATTTCTCTTCTTCAAAAGGTTCCAACAACTTAAGTATCCTTTGTTCTTCTTTTAGCTCCATTCCCCAAAAGACAATGGCACCATAGTCAAACAAAAACATTTCTGGTATTAATATTGTCGTATCTTGTTCTACTGTTTCTGTTGCTTGTGGCGGCTTTGGAGGATAAGTGAGGGCAAACTGTGTATAGAGGCTACTCTTATTTTAGTACAACATAAAAAAGAGAGAAAGCGTATACACAAACCATTCATCAAATCGTTTAGGCGTGGTTCCGTTTGTTTTTCTTTTGGATTGAAGGTATTCAAACAGTTTATTCATTTGATAAGCTCTTTTTTTTTTGGGTTAGACAACACTTGCAGCAAAATAAAAATTTCCTTACGAGGCAGTGCAGTAAGCTGTCATTCTAAACAACTGTCCTTTATCCATGATATTTACCATATTCGCCTCTTCTTTTGTTAGTTGCGTATACACATCTCCCTCTTTAATATGAGCCCATTGTTTTTCATTATCTTCCGGGAATAGCTTTAGTTTTTGCGAAACTTTGGTCGTACGCATGGGTAACGTCGGCTTATTCTGTCTCTTTGCCTTATCTGAAAAGGTGCTGTAATGGGTTGCGCTAGAAGGGTTTCTTTTCAAAAGCGGTACTTTGGAATGCTGTAAGGGTTGAGACATTTTTAAGGAAAGAAAAAGAGAAAGAAGAACGGAAGAAGCCGAGTTTCTTGTTCTATAACGTACATAGAGCGTATATCATGACATAATTATTAGGTATCCGACTCACCCAGATGCATATTGAAGCTTTTTTTTTTATCTAAACACGGATACATACATACACAATACATACACGGATAGTCTAGTTGTATCAATATAATTGAAAAAATGGAGTGTTTTATTTACACTATGATCGTCTAGCTGCTTCTCTTTCTTGTATTTGTCTTTGTCTTGCTCGCAATACGAGATCTTTTAATGTCTTTCCATTTTGTGTGCGTGGATCAGATCGCTCATTTAGAAAGTAAGCTAATGTGCCAACAGTAACAGAGAATGCAATATCACCGTACCTTCAAGCAATAATAAATACTTAACAGTTACATATTTCCTTGTTTATAAATGCTTACTTCGAAATGAGATACTCGTAACGTATAGGTGCTGACATTTTTGACTTAAAAAAAAAAAGACGTGAACGGAGCAGACGGATGGACAGAGTTCAATTCCCGTGACTTGTCTCCCTAGTAACCACATTATCTACCGTTGTGATTGTCTAATTTATTGTCAAGACAACTTTACAGATTAATTGAAAACTAAGGGGAAGGGATCATATACTCGAAATAGCTTCTGAAATTTGCTCCATTGATAAATATGTATAACTGACAAGCATGAACAAAATTAGAAATGTTGTTAGGGCTTTTCCAGAATGACAACAAAGAGTATCGATATTTGATATAAATATGTTTCAACTTTTTTTATATATTTTTTTTTTTTTTCAAAATAAACATGATCAACAATCCTGTGCCTGCGCCTTATCCTGTTCTTCCAAGACCTACTCCTTCTCCTCAACCAAAACCTAATCGATAATGCTGATCCAAGACTAGAGGATGCAAACCTTGTGGTTTATTTTTTTTTTTAAAAAAAAAGAACTGTTTGTTCTTTGTAAAAGCCAATAATAAACACGCTTTGATAAACAATTACCCTGATATTTGACCATAATGTATTTCATGGCGTGTTTTCCGCATTCTAGCCATCGTTTTTATTTTATCTTAAGCTATAATATCTTTATCAACATCCTACTTGATTGTTCACCTTTATATTGGTGTGGGTTGTTATCGTTGAATGATCTTTGAACGAAAGTATTTTCTTATTGAATACTATGCTTCCATACAAAAAGACATAAGAGTATACAGAATATCCAACAACTCACATACTACATTCAATGTAGCCATAGGGTCTCTTTTGTTCCTCAAAATACAATTGATACTTTCCCCTTTCCTCTGGTATGTTGTCAATGTAGCTTTAGATGAAAACTAAAGAGACCTTTGCTGAACCTTCGTATTCGTCATCTCACAATAAACCATTTAACAGTACACACATCTGTTTGAAGGAGCGTGAACAGATATAGAAATGTTGTTAGTTAAAGAGTTTCCTTCATAGCGATAACAAAGGTGCCCTGTTTTATATAAATAGGCCCAACTATTTCCGAATAATCTTTATTTCTTTTACTAAAACAAAATGATCAACGAACCTATGCGTCCAGTTCGCCCTATCTTTCCTACAAAACCACGACCTCCCCGATAATCCTGGATCAAGTCTCAAAACGCAAATCTTGGACTTTCTTTCTGGAATGGCCTTTGATTGTTGAAAATGATAATAAACATATGAATCTTCTTTCACCAAGCTGTTAATCCTTACTTTTTTGTCATTACGCGTTTCTTATGTTATACTATGAGTATGTGTGTGTGTCAATTTCCATATTTACTTTAGCCCGATCATTTATATGAGCGTCAAGTATGAAAGATTAAAGCCCGGGCACTCCTTCATGCTCAATTAACATTTTACTTGACTGATATATAGCAACACAGAAAAATCATACTATTACGCCTACGTGCAAGAGAACATTGCTTGGAATGATGGTTTTTTGTTGCTAGTTACAATAGGTATACACAAACATTTGTTAAAAAAACATCATGTTGACTATTTCATTATGGTTGATTGTCATGATTGGATCATTCATTTAGCAATCTTTAGGCGCTTTTATCAATCAAGGACTAGATTTTATTTCATTATCTCTCCTTATATCATGTCTTTAATTATACCATCGTTCAATTTGTTGTCAACTCGATCTTTTGTCAATTGCAGCCCAAATGATAAACCATGCTCAAGGGAGCTTATCATTTTTTATGTACATGTATACTTTTCCATTCTATAGTTAGATATATAGTAATATAGGCGTGGATAGTTCATTTCTAAACAAAAATAGAAATGTTGCTGGCCAAAGAGCCTCTTTCAAATTGACAACAAAGGATATCTTTATATAAATGCACTCATCACTTTTGAATATTCCCATATCCCCAAACAAAAATGATCAACGATCCACCTTATCCTATCATTCCGGGCCCTGCACCTCCTCGTTCTCCACCAAGATCTGCTCGTTAAAATTGGTTTAGGTCTCTAAATGCAAGTCGTTAGTTTCTGTTTTTATTGAAGCTATAATAAACACAGCATATTTCTTGATCTAAACTATGCTTAATGGGTATTTTACTTGATAAAGTATTTTTTTAAACGATCCGTACTTAGTCATCTATATGGAGCTTCCTATATGATGCATCGTTCTTATAATTCAAACACGTATACACCGCATGTATATACATACTGCACAAAATTAAATAACAAAAAGATGACCTATTCTAAAATTAACATAGAGGTTTAGAGAAGTTCTTTGTTCAATTTCTTAATGGACAATAATGTACCTCTTGTTGCTATTATTAAAGGATGAGGGTAATTTTTTCTCACACAAATGTAGCTATAGCAATGATTGTCTCACGTTTCGACTTTCATATGCAACTCAGAGATGTCATTTGCCTCGGAGAAAAGCTGATTCTCTTAAATGAAGCGGGTAACACTACAGCAACCCAATCCGATTAGAGATCGATGACGAGCGTTGTGCTCTCGCAGTGTACACTACCGTACGAGGGTACGAATGCAACCATTCGAAATTCCATTTGTTACAGAATACATGTTTAACACGCTTTTTTTTAAAAAAAAAAAGATAAGCTATGCCTTATCAAGTACATTCAACCCAGTGTGTGACGTTAAACCAAAACATGAGGACAGTTTACAAAAAGATGTTGCTGTATTAGATAAGCTAATTTGTTTATTCAAAGATGTCTTCCATAATTATCTTCACAGAAATAAAAACGTATGACATCTAACCATTGCCATACTACGGAGTTTAGCTATGTTGTTGCCATTTTGAAGACGAGTCTTGTGTTTGTAATAGGCTGGTTCAAATGACACATCGCTTTACATCTGTCCGCGTGATGTTTACGTTCTATCGTTGATTATTTCTTTGCAAGCTCTCTATGTCAAAGGCTTAGATCAAGGCGAATCCATCATTTAGATGATTTGCAATACTATGAGGCCGTGCCGGCCTCCCTAGCTAAACCACTGTCTATATTGAATGAAGCATTAGCTGTTACAATTCATTCTTTTGGTTGTGTAACTGTACGCGCGAGAGATAGACTGTATTTCTCACCTGTGCAAGAACGAATCTCTTCATAGACGGATTCTTAATTCAGAAAAGAATATTTCCAGTGCAATGTTGACGATCGCTGTTGGCTGTCTATGATATTAACTATAGACCATGTATGTTCTTCCCTGAGATTGCTTTTATTGATGATTTTTAAAGCAGATTTTCGCCAAGAAGCATTTATACTTTCATTCCAATCTATAAGCAGTACTGCGAACTGATGTTTTCAAACTTTCCTCTTGAGCTGAGGTGATAAAAACAACACCAATCTACTCCAAATGTAGCTGTTACACAATCTACTGGATAGAGTATCTTCATGTCTTCTAGGCTAATGAAATGGTTATAAATATTTTTGAAAGACGAAAGTAAAGACTTGGACAGTCTATATTTACAGCCAACTTAATTTGATACTAATTAAAGACTAATAACAATAACGTATATTTCTCTTTCATAAGCCGCAAAAATGTCTCAATTATCTGAAAAATCGCCTCATAAAATTTCTCGATCAGTTTCTCAACGTGCTCTGTGTAGTATTTTCTCTCTCTCTTGTTTGTTTTTTATTATGTTTCTTTGTAGAGCGGGGAGATCTGATTTTTTCTAAAAAAGTATAGTTTTACCACTTTTAGCAAAAGATGGAACGTGAGTACCATAGAGAGAATATACTTGAAAAGGCTTAATGTACACCATGCATATATCTTGGTTCATACGGTCTGCGCCGTGTATTGTATCAGTCATTTTGTAGCATATGATACCACTTGATAAAAGTAACACAACATATTTGATCACTGCCAGCTTAATAGATAAACATTATTAAAGTTGTACAGCATAAGAACCAAATGGGATCTCTTGTTCTAAGGATCCACAATTTACCAAATAAAGTAAATTACAATGAAACTCCTCCAAAAAAACAATTCCATACGTGAATATTACAATTACATGATGACGATTATAAAGTGTATATTTCAGGTCTTCGGTAAAGACTTCTCCTTTTTTTAATTGATGTAATGTAACAAGTATATGAAAATAGCAATTATTTTAATACCGAATGTAACACACAACGATCAGGAGCACCTGACATTATATCTACAAAAGGACGGTTGATCGGAAATTTAGTAACAAAATGCTTCATTGCCATCATTGAAACTAAACCAAACATATGTAAGTCGTAACAGTAGCATATGGAGAATTGAATGATGAGTTCCCGGTAACAGGGTCCCAATATGCAGTTCTTTAGTTAAACCATGTGACCTGAGCGATCTCTTTACTTTTCTTTTTATTTTATCTTTGTCATTTTAAGCATTGAAATGTTAGCGGAAGAACAATTTTATTACGTTATGTCATCTTTCTTCTATTTGTTCTTTTTCTTTTTTCTGCCTGCATTACCGGAGAAGGGAAAGGGAAATTAGTGAATATAAATTGTGGATTATTAGATGCATTTAGCGTAACTTGAAATGTGGTTACTGTAGTACCACATCAGTCAATTTAATTCATTTCTTTTTTTACCACGCAAATCATAATCCTGTTTCTATTTGGATAGAATAACTAAATACAGTTAAATCAATATAAAGAAGGCAATCATAAATGTATTACATTGATAACATTGAGAAATGAAAGAAAGAGAAACAGGGAAAGGTTGTTTGAGAGACAGCAAAAAAAAAGATATAAAAAGGGCATTAGAAAATTCACCAAGTTCGTTTCTACATCAAACCAATTCCTTTCTTTTCTTTTTAACACACAAATAGAATGAAGTTTACCTTAATTTCTTCATGTGTGGCCATCGCCACCATGGCACTCGCTGTCGAAGCTGCTCCTAACGGCAAGAAACTCAGTATTCCCTTGGCCAAGAACAATGATTTCAAGCCTAACGCCAAAAGATCTCTCCTTAAGGCTCTTGCCAAGTACAACAAGACCCCCAAGGGTGATGAAATCTCTCCTCAAAGCACCGGCTCTGTTCCTGTTGTTGACGTTGGCAGTGACCTTGAATATTACGGTGTTGTTACCGTTGGCACTCCTGGTGTCCAGCTTAAACTCGACTTTGATACCGGTTCATCTGACTTGTGGTTCGGTAAAGTTTAGGACTGTTATATAAAGCGTCTATCTCTAACTTTATCTTTCTATAGCTTCTACTTTATGTTCCACTTGCAGCAACTCTCACACCAAATACAATCCCAACAAATCCAGCACTTACAAGGCTGATGGTCGTCCCTGGTCCATCTCTTATGGTGATGGTTCCTCTGCTAGCGGTATCTTGGCCAAGGATACTGTCAACCTCGGTGGTCTCGCTATCAAGGACCAAACCATTGGTTTAGCCAAGCGTGAATCCAGCGCCTTCGCTGAAGATGTCATTGATGGCCTTTTGGGTCTTGCTTTCAACAGCATCACTACTGTTCGTGGTGTCAAGACTCCTATGGACAACTTGATCAGCCAAGGTCTCATCAGTCGTCCCATCTTTGGTGTCTACCTCGGCAAGGCCAGCAACGGTGGTGGTGGTGAATACATCTTTGGTGGCTATGATTCCACCAAGTTCAAGGGTTCCTTGACCACTGTTCCTATTGACAACTCTGAAGGTTTTTGGGGTGTTACTGTCAAGGGTACCAAGATTGGTAGCAAGTCCATCGGCGGATCCTTCAGCGCCATCCTTGACACCGGAACCACTCTCTTGCTCCTTCCCGATAGCGTTGCTGCTAGCGTTGCTCGCACTTATGGTGCCTCTGACAATGGTGATGGTACTTACACTATCACTTGTGATTCCTCCAAGTTGCAGCCTCTTGTCTTCACTCTTGGTTCTTCTACCTTCCAAGTCCCTGCCGATTCTCTCATTTACGAAAAGAGTGGTAGCAAGTGTATTGCCGGTTTCGCTGCTGGTGGTGACCTTGCCATCTTGGGTGATGTCTTCTTAAAGAACAACTATGTTGTCTTCAACCAACAAGTTCCCGAAGTTCAAATCGCTCCTATTGCTCAGTAATTTATTTATTTTTAAATTCGTATTATTCTTTAATTGCGTATTGTTATTGATTAATGATACAAAATAAACTTATTTATTCTGCTATTGACATAATTGTCTTTATCTTATGTAATCACAGGGAGAACATACCCTGCTTTTCAGGGACAGAGCACTAGCTCAAAAATAGGCAATCATCTCGTTTAAGGTCTTTTTTAACAAAATGTATGCACACACAATTTTATTTTATTTTTTTTTGAAATATCTTTAAGCAATACACATAGTTTATTCGTCTTCATCCATAGATTCCTCTTCTTCGCTTTCTTCTTCTCCTTCACCCACATCAAGTTCCATTTCTAATTCTTGATCACATCCACTGTAGCTGTCAGACATCAAATAAAGATTCAAATTATGATGACCAGCCTTGGGCGCAACAAAATCAAGCTTGACCGTCAATTTATGATGCAACGTCACTCGCTTGATAGCCAACAACGTCTTTGTTTCTGGGTCACCAACAATGATCCACCAACCTTCGTCCTTCTTCTTAGGATAGAAAGGTGCAATTACAGGCCCAATCTCTTCATCTTCATCTGCTTCACGTTCTAATTGAACTTTCACATTCACTATACTGCCTGCAGTCACAGCATCCTTATCGGCTACGTCAAATCCAACTTCGATATTTGGGTATCTGTTCACAAATCGAGCCACTTCACGCATCTTTTGTTGATCCAGACGAAGGCAGTCGTTACGAACATCGTCTTCCAATTCCATGATATCAAACACAGATTCGACTCCCTTGTCTTCACATCGTTTGATAATATCATTCGTAAAGTAAGGAATTTGTTTCAGCGGCGAGTCGCGATCCCAGATGGCTTGTACAGACATTTGTGATAATTCCATAGTGGACAGAGCAGGTGGTAACCAACCATTAGACGAAATAACATCTACACAAGCCTGCAAGAGAGGAATGATGCGATCCAGAATAAGCGTTTGATCGGATTGAAGATCAGGTGGTAATTGGATGCGAGAAAAGTGGGCTTGAAGCAAAATGTTTGTCTTGATTCTTGGTGTATTGAATTTGGGTGTCGCTAGCTTGATGGGCACACGATCGTAGATACGCTGAAGAATTGATTCTTCGTGATGACGAATGGGGATATTGTCAAATTCAGTGGCTGAAGACACAATTTCCAAGAGACCACGAAGCTTGGTCGTTTCCTTTAGACTTACGCTAAACATATCTACGGTTGTGTAGTTGATGTTGTAGTAAGCAGCAATCATACCTAGATTAAGTGGGCTAATGTCCATGTCATCTTCAATTGCAATACACTTGGTTTCTTCAAGTTCGGTCAATGTGTTTTCAACCAACTCTGAAAGGTGATCGGAGAGGTGACGATGTGAAGTACCTTGCAAGCCATAGTAATTGGGATTACGTGCCATACGACGATACAAGAATGTCCAAGTAAGGTAGTCAACTGCATCTTGCTTGTTTTCAATAGTCTTTGTCACAATCTCAGCATTGAAATGGTCATGTAGTTGTTGATCCAAATGAGACTCGACTGGCAAACCTTCATACAAGAATTTCTTGTAGTATTCTTTCTTGTTCGCCTGACACATAAGAACACATTTGCCGGTTTCATCATCCAAAGGTCGACAACCACGTCCTAGCATCTGCAAGACATCTGTGATAGGATAGTCGGCATATCTATGTTCTTTTCCTTCAAAGTACTGAGTACCCATAAGAATGACCATGTGTGAATGCAGTGGCACGGCCCAACAGGTATCACGAGAGGCAATCAATACTTGAATGGCGCCGCTTTCATATAATTGCTCAACAATCTTCTTGTCTTGCTTTGACAATGCTTCGTGGTAGAAGCCAATACCATGTTGAAGTGTTTCAACCAATGACTTATCTTGTACACGTTCCAAAATAGATGTAATCTCTTCCGGCTTGCAACGTAAGAACTGGTGAGCCTTATCATCAGCAATACAATAAGTGATCAAATCAACGGCTGTCAGTTTACATTGCTTTCTTGAAGGTACAAAAATGATTGCTGGCTTGTTGTCAGCATGCTGAGTAATAGCAATATAAGCAGGTTTAGCCATAGCGATCATGAGAGAAGCAAAGTGTGGTATGTTGTAACTTTGAATGTGAATCTCCAAGGGCACTGGACGAACAGAAGGATGGAAGTTGAAGACCGAATGAGAAGTTGCACCAATCCATTCACCCAGATCACGAGCGTTAGCAAGTGAGGTGCTAAGAGCTATAATACGGATAGGACGCTGTGTTTGTGATGCGATGTATCTCATTCTTGAGACAATAACTTCGTATGTAGGTCCAAGGTCACTTCCAATCATATGAATTTCATCGGCAATAAACAAGTCAACATTCTGAACATTCTTTCTCTGTTTCCAGCGACGAGAGATGATATCCCATTGAGTAGGAGTACAACAAATGATATCAGCGCGTTCAAGAAGCTTCAAGTCAGCACTTGTTTCACCAGTCAAGGCAACCACCTCTTTACCTTGACCAATCTTTTTAAACTTCTCGGTCCATTCTGCAACGCGTTGATCTACCAAGTCTTGGAATGGTGCGATATAAACAGCACGAGAGTCAGCAGCTTGATTCCACAAATGAAGAAGAGCAAATTCAGCACAGACAGTCTTTCCAGAACCAGTAGGTGCTCCAATGAGTACATTGTCGTTTGTAGTATACAAGGCGTTAAAGACTTGAGTTTGAATAGGGTTAAAGTGACTGATCCAACCTGCATAAAGCTTCTCGTAATCAGGGTTGCGCAAAGCAGTAACAGGCAATGGCTGAAGATCATGAAGTTCTGTATGAGGAGGATACTTTTCAGGCAAGATAAGATGCCTAAAGGATATAGGCAATTTGGTCTCACAGTGCAACCATCGATCAGCGACAATGGTGATATAGTAATTAGGTGGCAAAGGCTCATAAAGTGGCACGGTAAAGGACACAAAGTGTTCGTCTTCAGCATATCGTTGTTTCAATATAAAGTATTCATGGTGCAAAATGTGCTCACCATCGACATCTTCAACCATAATCCAGAAGGCTTCAGCGATACCATGCACCTTTTCATCCCACTGGAAGTCAGGAGAAATCGTGAGTTCAACCTTGAGCAATGAGCGAGTGACGGGTTGAACATGTGCTTGAAGATCCAGTTTGGGGAACTGATGAACATACTTGTGAAGCGTACGACCAAGTTTGGGTTGACCAAGGAGTTCACCAAGCTCCTGTGGATTTAAATCAAAATAGCGCTCCCATGGGAACTCCTTGCGCTCCAATCGACGAATGATATCTTGAGGCATTGTCTTAAATTGACGTAAAGGAGACATGGGTAACCACATACGTTTCTCCACCATCTTACACAGGTTAAGAGCTGTTTTTGTTAGTTGTGCCCAGCCACGCTTCAAACAGATTTCAAAGATGGCACGAAGGATACGGCCAGCACTCTGTGTGACATAGACCATATCAGATACCAAGGCAAAACCTTCCAACTTGAGTTGTGATATATACGATTGCAGTAAGACATTGATCTTTGCAGTGGGCTCATCCAGTGTCTCCTTAACAGGCACAGGAACACGTTCAAGAAGTTTCTGTAATTCCATCTTTTCCTCTTCTCGCACAGGGATGTACTTGAATTCATCTGATAAGGCAAACACACGGAACAGTTCAATCTCGCTCATCATAGGTCGCAAATGCTGATTATATGTGGACATGGAGTGGTGTGTGACGTAGTAGTGTGAGGCGATACGTCCGAGTTCAGTCACCTGGAAGCGTCCTGATTTCTTGTCATATTTGATCAAGTTGCACTTGTCCAAAATAGTAGCTGCTGAGTGAATAAGATCAACTCGTTTTTGCTCCAAATGAGGATCTTCGTCCATTTCTTCAGGAGTTATACTGTATAGAGATGGATTACGCAGCATACGTACGTAAAGATACGTATATCCTAACCACTGAACAGCTTCATCACGGTTTCTGATTGTACCGAGCACAATTTCGGCGTTCAGATTATCAGCCAGCTTAGCAATGAACTGTGATTCGATGGGAAGTTGTGTGTTCAAGAGTGAAAGGTAGTACTGCAGTTCATTATGAGATGTAATGATGATACCCTCACCATAGGTATCATATTGTGGACGACCAGCACGACCCAGCATTTGCAATATGTCTTGTGGTGAAAGCTCTACCCATCGACCTTTTTCAGGGGAATAGATTTGAGTACCTTTGATAATGACAGCGTGAGCAGGCAAGTTAACACCCCAAGCAAGTGTAGCAGTAGACACAAGCACCTTGATATGACCATCGGCAAACAATTCTTCAACGAGTGTACGATCAGCACGAGTCATACCTGCATGATGAATGGCAAAACCATAGGGCAAGAGGTCTTGGAGATTGCCATCCTTGACAGTAGCTGCTTCAGATTGTAAGATTTCACGACTAGCAGAATCTTGCTTCAAGAAGCGAGAAATAGTGTCTTTGTCCAAGGCCATATCACGAAGCGTCTTGGCTGTCTTTGCAGTTTCTTTTCTGGAGTGTGTGAAAACCAACACTTGATTTTCTTCCTTTTGGTCAATTTGCTCAATCACCTTTTCATAACAGACTTCATTCATTGTCTGGAATCGCTTGATGGCTTTCTTTTCGGTGATACCAATAAATTGTTGCTTCAACGGACATGGACGGTAGGAGCTGTCGAAATAGAATAGACCTGTATTAGGATTAACACGCAAAAATGCGGCAACATCAGCATAATTGGGCAAGGTAGCTGAAAGACCAACAAGACGAACAAGTTCTTGTGTTTGCTCCATAGTACGGATAGTACGAGACACAATACTTTCTAAAACTGGACCACGGTCATCATGAAGCAAGTGGATTTCATCAATAATAATTAATCGCACTAAAGCCGTGTAGCTGCGATCTGATGCTTTTCTTGTTATGATATCCCATTTTTCAGGCGTAGTAACAATGATTTGCGTTTCAGCAATCTGTTGCTTGGTCAATTGACGATCACCAGTCAGTTCGGCAACCTTAATACCATAAGGCTTTAAGCGAGTACTAAAATTACCAACTTGTTCAGCAACCAAGGCTTTCATGGGTGAAATATAAACAATCTTGAATGCGTCAAGATCAATCAAGCCACTTTCGGGGTCTCGGTTCTTGTCAATTTCATGCAGGATGGTGAGCATAGCAACATTAGTTTTACCAGCACCTGTAGGAGCACATAGCAAAATATTCTCATCACTCTGGAAAGCTGCAGGATACAATCTACTTTGCACACGGTTGAGAGAGGTTGCACCAACAAATGCGTCGTGAGTCCAGTCTGGCATAGACTTGATAGGTACCATCTTTTCACCGGTGGCCACAGGTTCAGGTTTGGGAGCAGGAATATGAATTTCTTCATAACCTTTTTTGGAGCGTTTAAAGGATCCATCAGGAAGCTTGACTTTCTTGTTGGACATCAAGTGTGCACCTTGATCAAATGCAAGAGACTCAAGATCAAGCATTTGCTTGGGAGCAGCTGTCGTACCAGGAGTAATGGTGACTGTAGTAGGTAACTGACCACGGCTACGGTGAGGAGCCTTTGATTCTTCATCAATTTCCATAGCTGTATCCACAACGCCCTTTCTTTCAAGAGCTTCACCGCGACGCTGACGATCACCGCCAAGGCTTCTTAAGATCCAATCCAGGCCCTTTTCTTGCATTTCTTTTTCAAGGGCTTCCTTTTCTTCGCCATCTACACGAGCTAAGCGAGTGCACCAGTAAATGAGATCACGATTCTTTGTGAGGATACGAACGAGATCAAACTTGTCATAATCAAACAATCCCATCAATTCGTTTTCACAATCACGAACGTCAATAGATTCTGATCCTAAAATGTCGAATGCTTGAATCGTCTTTTCTTGTGCTGTGTGTGCATCTGGATAATAAGCAGCGATGCGACGTTGAAGCCAAAATGCATCAATATCGTGAGCATAAATTGTATCTGATGGTTCTGTTGAGAATGCAGACTTTTTGCCCTTCTTTTTCTTTTCCTGGCCAGGCAATACAGTCTTGAAGCCATCTTCTTCATCTGTTGACTCAGTTTCTTCTTCTTGTTCTGCAGTAGCACGAGCTGCTGCGGCAGCTGCGGCAGCTGCTTGCTCGTCCTCGTCCAAATCATCGTCATCTTCTTCCCTTAATTCAAACTGGTTATCATCTCCGTCTTCATCTTCTTCATCAAAGACAACGGCTACACCTAATTCATCATCAATTTCGCCAGCTTTTCCGCTACCGTCTATATCCATTGGCTCTCCATCTGCTGAATAATCTGTGATACGTTTAGCCAAATTGACAAGTTGAGCAAACTTTTCTGATTCAATGGTTGAACTCAATAGTTGCTCAATTTCTTTCTTTTTATCAAAGTCTTTTAATGTATCTGTCTTGAGTGTTTGTAAAATGTCGTCTGCTGCACTGCGGATAACATTTCGAGGCTGGTCTCCCAAATAGTCATAAATGAATGCTAAAATGAGTTCGTATGCTTCACGAGTTTCATTCGTACGAGGAATGTAGTTGAGTCCTTCTTGGTCTTCGGTAGCTGCCAAGACAGAAGCATACCCATATGCCCTTCGCATTGCATTTTCTTGTTGTCTTTTGCGTCTTCGTTCCAAAACATCTTCAGATTTTCTGGCTGCTGCCTTTTTCTTTTTCTCTTCGATTCCTTTTGGTGCTTCACGCTCGGCACGTGAACCAAAATCTTTGGGATCGATTTTTCCCCAAAGCGTGTCTGGTTCGCCTGTAGGTTCTTGATCTCTGCGAGGTAAACCTTTACGATTGGCTTGTAAGACTAGACTAGAATTCGAAGCATACTGATATTGATTTGCTTTAGCATAGTTTTCGGCCATAATGTGAATTATATGTGTTTCTGTAAAAGCAAGTGTGTGATTAGTATTAATTTATAAAAAATATAGCTTTAGATTACGTACAAGGCCAAGAAAAATGATGCAATTGAGAAATCAAGATGTCAACAGTGTAAAAAAAAAGAGACTTGGTCGTAGTCGTGTTATTATTTTGGGAAGCTAATTAAACTCCGTTGATTTACGTCACGCTACAGTTTGTGGCTTAAAGTAAACTGTTTATTTGTTAGACCCAATGGGAAATGCTACGCGCGCTCCGTTTTTACTAGAGACACCCTTTTGTTTGTGTCAGGCTACGTCTTTGCCAGAGACATATCATTTTTGTATATGACTATATTTTGCTTAATGGGGTCCCTCAGTAGTAAGACTTTATTGCTTAATTGACTTGCATGATGGACGTATAGCAGATTTGAAAGCTCATCTAATGATGTAAAATTAGAATATATCCATTTAACAGACAAACATTGAAGAAACGGAGCCTGACACAAACGGTGTCTCTAGTAAAAACGGAGCGCGCGTAGCATTCCCCGACTTAATTATGTAACTGTTGAAAGATGCTTTTAAAGTTTTATTATAAAATGGTATTAACATGCACAGCCACTTGCTTCTGAGTTGCTGCTATTAAGGTTTACTTTTTGCACTGTATATAAATCATTAGAAAAGTGATAGTAAGCGTAAGCAACTTACTTTGATCCTTTTCTGAGCTAATCGAGTTATGATATCCGCTTATGCCTGGCAGTGCTTGAGCAATTTTTCTAAATAACAATTTTACCTATAAAGAGTTCAATAAAGTGTGTGAAATCCAATAAATACACATAATTTATTTACATTATGGCCTGCTTTTGCACTGGTTTCAATAAACATCACATTCAATTCTTTGGCTCTCTTTTCTCCTTCTTCTGTTGTCACTTCTCTGTCATTTTACAAAAATGTATATGTAAGCCTATGAAACAAAGGAGGGACGCGTATACCTTTTTTCATTTAGATCCGTCTTGTTTCCTACTAAGACCACAATGGCTTCATCTCCTCTTTCGGCTCTTACATCATCTATCCATTTAGTCGTGTTCAAAAAGGAATTTCGGCCTTTTTTTTTGTAAGAGTTGCTAACAACAGTATCGTATTTATAAGTCCTTACTTGATATATCATAAACAATGACTGCTGCTGAAGAATCTCTGATATAGCTTGGGATCAAGCTTCGGAATCGTTCCTTGTACCTTTAAGTTAAAGTTCTAATAAAAACATCTCATCTAGTTACACAATACCTGACCTGCTGTGTCCCACAACTGCAAACGGACAGTTTTATCTTCAAGATACATTGTCTTTGATAAAAAGTCTATACCAATAGTTGCCTAAGAGAATGTGTTTAGAGCGTATGCATATGAATGTAAATATATGTATATATATATACAGACTTGGTATGTGCTGTCAAAAGTGTCATACATAAAACGAGTAATAAGCGAAGTTTTTCCTACTTTTGATTTATTTAATAAAATCGCCCCAGCATTTTGTTTGCTTATTATTTTTACCGCTTTGTTCCCCCAAGAATACAAGCTTATACTTTCTTAAAGGACTACTAAATTCAGCAGAAGTCATGTGATTAGAAATGAAAAGAAAAGAGAAAGAAAAGAAAAGAAAGAGGAAAAGAAGAGAGAACAAAAAATAGTGTTGTTTAGTGTGACCAAACTGCTTGTAACTATTCAACGGATCTATCTGCATGTACACTGCTTCCAAAAAGTAATGTCACAGCCAATCAAAATTAATGTAGCTGGCCAATCAAGATTAATCTCATAGTCGCTTTGCTTGAAATGATATCGTGTCACCATGATTTCTTGACATGAACTTCCTCACAAATTGTGTGTTTCTAGACGAATCTGTTGTTGATATCAATATGAAGCGCTCAAGGGTTTGGTCCAGAAAAGGTACTCGTGCTATTGTTACTCGACCTACAGCGAGAGCAAACACAACATTTCTATTGGGCGCTATCTCTGCAACAGGTTTGATCACGGTCGGCGTAAAAAAAAGCCGAGATCTTCAAAGAGAAAGGCTGATGGATATATAAGCTCGGGAACTGTAACAGGCCATTACATTAGTTTCTTAAAAATGACTCTCGATGAAATGAGCAAATGTCCACAGATGAAAGATCACTATATTTTTATGGATAATGTACCCATTCACAAACATGAAAACATAAAGAAGTATATTAAGCATCGAGGACATAAATGTGTATATCTTCCTACTTACTCACTTGAACTTAACCCAATAGAGCAGTTCTTGGCAGTGACAAAGAGTAAGGTTAAGCGCCATAGGTTTTTGCAAGAAGATACTTTATCAAAGAGAATTACGGAAGCCTGTAAAAATGTTGACAAAAGTCAATTCAAAGGTTTTGTTTCGCATTCTTACAAATGTTGGGATAAATATCGAGACAAACAAGTAAACATATTCTTAATTTAAAATCGTGATTTGGGGAGTCATATATTAGTGGATGGGCAATCTCTACACAGCTCACTATTTATTTATAATGCATATGAATATGGAAGAGGCTGAGGGGAGAAAAGAGAGAGGAGGAAATAGGGGAGAGGAAGAAATGAGGTTTATAAAGTGGACCTTTCAGTAGATGGTATTCGGCAATCAAGCTTCTTTGCAGCTTCACCATGCAATAACTGCTGTCTCGATAGGATTACAGATATGTGGCCATTACAAATGACAATTTCCTTGATTGATTTGAGTTTCCTATATACACACGCACCTGAAAAAAAGTCAATACACCTCTGAATATCAAATGCATAGTCATTGTAATGTATACTTGATGAATTTTAGAAGATCCTCAGGATTGGTTGTGAGCCCAGCATAATCAAGGATGGCTAATCTGATGTTCACACTTGATGACTTGGCAAGCATGACAAAGTCTAGGATTTTTTATGAGATATGAAAGATAATACCCTGTCTTTTAATGCTTTATCTTGAAAATGGCCATCTCTATATTTAATTTTATCCAACACAGTCGTAGTGTTGTTGCTGAAATCGCGCTCAAACAAAGGTAAGCTGGCAGAGCAAATGAGAGACACATACATCTTTTCAAAAAAAAAAAACACCTCTCAGGATTTCCACCATGCGTTGAATCAGTTCTTCTCGTTGTTCTTGTGAGACATTGCATTTGGATTTGCGACAGTATTCAACTGTAAGCCAGCTACCACTTGCTTCGCGCACCTGTTGATCCTACTTTATGGAAATCATTAGAGGATAGTGTTAACGAGGAAAGAGGCGTGTCGAGATATCTCTGGGATGTGAAAGGATCATGCTCAACAATCTGTTTCCCGACAGCAACAGGCCTTGTTTTGCCCTCGGCAATCGTGTATACAACTTCAAATGAAGCCTCTTGAATGATCGTCTTGCATTTAAGCCTGTTTGTTTCGGTAATCTTTTCTTCTAATACCATGTACGATGCATGTTCGTTGGTGATGAACAGCTCTATATCGGCAAGAGAAGAAAAATGCGTTGATCGAAGGGAAACACTATATGTGCCAGAAGTTAGACTAATTCTACATGCGCTACCTTCAGATACTACCTATGATGTTGCCCAGCAAAGCTTTTCAATGTGCAGCGTCAAGCTAAATATGACTTTATAAAGTCACCATATTCCTAGAGACACTGTCTCTGTTATTTACACTTTTATGCTCTCAATTTGTTTTCTACTTTTTCAAACACATTAGACGTCTTTTGTTTAAAAGTTAGTGTAACCTCATTAGGCTTATATTTTCTGAATGAATATCATAATGATCTGAATGGCTTGGGAATAACTTAAACCTGTAGGCATAAGGTCGATCTCTTCTCAATCTCATGCATATAATCTATGTGGTATTTTGTGTATGCAGCCATTAGATATCGCTATTTGCACACACACACACATATATTTATATACATATATACACCATGCATGCGCATATTTATGTAATATCATGTCCATTTTCTTCTTTTTATCTTTGCAACATGATGCTAAAAGATATGTACACGGACAAACAAGTAGTGGATACACATACACACACACACACACACACCCAATCATGTACGCTTGACTGGGCTGAATTTATAACAATATTTAAGAATCCTCATCTTTATGCTTTTCAAATCAAAGCGTTGCCCCCCTTATTTTTTTAATACAAGTGCTTGTCTTTTGCGCAGAAGAGGGACATTCAAAAAGTGGGATGATTTTTTTAATAGCAATATTTCTCATAGAGATGATCTTTTTTTCTTTTTCTTTTTCTTTTTTTATTTAAAAGAAGGTATTGTTTACAATAAAGATGATAATTATAGCAATGTTAAAAATGAGTTTGGGTATGCTGTTAAGTCTAATAAATTAGAATTTATAAAATGGTTATTGTAGAAGCTGTCGATGTTGTTGTTGCGCACAGTCAAAAGAACGAGAACAGTTATGCCTTTGTGAGCACTCTGCTGCATTCTTGATTCCACACGCATTATTTCTCACTGGTGGTAATACCCTTCGCTTCTCTCCACAGCATAGCCCACCATTCTTCTTCTTGTTCACCCCTCCGCAACATCCATCTTTGCCTCGTGTCGCTGGTGAGCATTCACCATCTTTGGTTATTTCTTCATCCTGTCCACTTTCCTCTAAAATGCCGCTTGACTTCATCACTTCTTTTTCTGACGGACTGGGTTTGTTATCAACGTACACCAACTTGATAAAGTTACCATAGTCGCAGGCAAATCCTTTTCCATCTATAGGTATCACATGACGAATCGTAGAGAATGGTAAATTTTCACCAGCCTCATCTTCATCACGATCTGCAGCATCATCTTCGTCTGAACTACAAATACGCTTGTATTTCAAAGGTGGATCAACTACTGAACCAGCAGCAGTAGCAGTATTGTTGGAAGATCTGAACAAACCAAAGAATGAGGTAGATGCATCCTCTTTCACAGGCAAACGATCTTCCTGATCTAAACTAAACGTTTCAACAGGAATCTTCATGGTCTCATCACCCTCTTCTGGGTCAAAATATTCAAGCGCGGCAAACCAGGCTTCCCACTCAAGCTTCTGTCCTCGTCGTCTTCGAACACCCGCCAGAATCTTGTCACAGAATACGAGACCACGACCCGCAGGCTGATCAATCTTGCCCAAAAACGTAGGAAACAAAGATACATGAGCATCACCTCCTAATTGCTCAATATCTAACAAGTTTACGTTGTTTGTTGGTGTAGTCTTTATTGCATGGGTATGCCTATTGATCGTCTTCTTTGTCTGAGAAGGCGATCGTCGTCGTCTCGTCGTGAAATCGCCGCTGTCCTCTATCTTGCGGTGCTTGTACTGCTTACGGAAATAGTCCCGAGTAGATAACGTGCAAGAACCTTCAGAGCCCTCAAGGCGTGCCAGCCGCCATGCATGGACTTTATTATCCAACGCACTGGACGCAATGAAGAACCCACTGCCAAAACAGCTGTCGCAGTCACGACATGGGCCTACTTCACAGGATCGTGTGATGGCAATTTGTTGAATAGAACCTCGATGGTGATGTCGATCTGCTGCAGGACTTTGGTGACTCGTAGTGCTTTCAGTGTCTGATATCGAATCCGTCAAGAGATCGTTAAAGTTGGAAAAATGGCGAATGGAGCTCCCGATTACGTCCTTGTTTTTCTCCGGCTTTGCTTTTCCGTCAGACAGGGTGCAGACGGGTTCGCCTGTTTCAAAATTCCACACCTTTAGGGTACCATCCAACGATCCAGAGACAAGGATGCCCATGCCGCCTAAAGGATTTTCGATAGCCATTGCAGTGATTGGACTGGAATGTTCAACGGTATAAAGCAGTGTCCACTGGCTTGTCTCCTGTAGTTGGCGCTCCCAGCACTTGATCGTTCCGTCTTTTGAACCCGTAAAGACCCATGTAACACCCAGCTTACGATGATGGGCCTTGGCGTCGACAACATGAAGCAGTGTGATGTCTTTTGTGTGACCTGTCTTGATAGTTTGGATGCATTCTCCCGATACAATGTTCCACTCTCGGATCAAGCCGCTCTTATGTACCGATAACACATAGTTCTGACACATGTTCGCCTCTGGTCGTGCACGAGCAGCAGCTTCAGCAATTAACGGATGACAGTACTCTGTAATGGCACCAATAAATTGGATATCAAGAATGCGATCCCCATTGCGATGCTTATTGTTATGCCCATTTGGCTCACGACGTGTTGAACTAAATCGGTTACGTAGCGTCGGCTCGTCAAGAACAACTTGAACATGATGTACTATATCCATCTCACGTACGACAACACCTGTGTGTAGATTCCAAACACGGATCGTATGATCATCATATCCAGCGGCGACCCATTTATTGCCGCGGTCTACCTTGACGCAGATCGGTTTCAAGTTTTGATTCTTGGGTAATATTACCGGCTGATGTTTCTTCTTCATCGGTTTGCGGTAGTCTGGATTCAGTGTTGCTTGCAAGATGCCAGAGCGAGAATACAATTTGTCGAGTCGAGCTATCCACTTGGCCCTTTCGGTGTCCCAGAGAACAAGACGGCCGTCATGACCACAGGATACGAGACTGCCCTTGGCATTGGCGTTCAATTGCTGAATATCTGCGACATGCTGGTGGGTCAGGGTCCGCACGTGTACGTCCTTGATATGTGCTCTTTCCTGGTTAAAGATGACCTGCGCCGTGATAGCTCCTCGGTGGAGACCGTTAGCATCATATTCATGTTTAGTGTTTATGCCCTTGATGTGGACTTTGTAAATATCATGAATAGACCAAATAAAGGTAAGAATAGCAAGAACTGATTTGTTGAAGGCACGGACAAGCAGCGGAAGAAGCCACTGGTCGCGCCATTTGGGTGTCATCCATGTGATGATACCAATCAAACACAGCCAAAGAATTAGCATGGGAACATTAATGCCTATCAAGAACATGACCACACGTTGAAGGATAGAGTGAAGGAAGAGTCGGAAGAGAGAAGGAGGTAATTCAGGACTGTACTGGATGTTGAGCGATTTGGCGTGATAGTAGGTTTGAATCTTTTCAATGTAGTTTTCAACATCAGACACATGGTCATTGATGAACAGAGAAGGTGGTTCAACCTGAAGCCAAGTGTACTCCTTTTCAAGGTTAATGATGGACCAAAATTGGTGAGAGAGGTGATAAACGTCTGATTGATAGTCAGGAATGTAGTTTGGCATGGTCATGTTGATATTAAGTGATGAAGTTAATCTTTTGGTCGTATGAAAGTGTTTTTCCTTTTTGGTGAATAAGGAAAGTCCGAGAACGATAAAGCAAAGCTAAGCGACATAAACGTGAGAAAAGAAGGAATGGAAAGATAATATATGGACTTACCATCAACGAATTCAACACACGATGAGTCTTAAAATCCTTGCATTCAGCGCAGGATTTAGATTCAACCTTGTCGTCTGTTTCTTGGACAGGGCAAAAGTCAGGAGGTAATTGATCAATGTCTCCATCATAGTTGGCAAGTTCATGAAGCCTCTTGGACATTTGTCTATCATCCAAATCGGTCAACTTGTAAAAATAAAAAGGAGTTAATAAAAATGACGTACAAGGAGTAATTTTTAATACCTCGACTCTTTTGATATCAATCGATAAAATGGCGATTACAAATGTCATTTGAAGGATGTAATCAACAATCAGGGCTACCTTGGCAAATAAACAGAATTCTTTGATAAGCGCCTTATCCATAGCTGTACCCACACTGAGGATCATGAGTTCGGCCAACAAAGTGGCTGTCATGGGCAGCCCAACACTCTGGATACCTGATAATTATGATGATTGATGTTTGCTTCAGGGAATGATATATTTATATATATGCATGTATATATATACGTACCTCTACTAATTTTTTCCTTGACAACCATATCACAGCCAGCATCAAGCACAGCATTTGTGAATAAAAAGATATTTTCCAGACAGGCAATATTTACTGTCAACAGAGGCAAATACCAAGGCACATTGTTGAATGTGATGCCCAGTTTATCAAATATGCCCCACGTCGTGGTGAAACAAGCTAACGATAAAAAGACGGCAGATAATCCAAAAGTATATCCCGATTTGACAAGTTGCGATTTGCTGAATGCTACGGAAACAAGATAAAAAATGATGATATACGCAACAATAGACAATTGCACTTTGGGTGATATGTCATAGGGTAACAGTTTAAACTATTAAAACTTGTTATCTATCTATTGGACAATAATAATAATAATAATAAGCTTGCCTTGTATCGTAATATATGTGAAGGGATATCTAGAGTGGCCCAATACCATTCGGCTTTTCTCCAAGCTTCATGCTTTATATCAACCATATCTAATTCTTGCTTGATCTGGCCTATAATTTCTTCCCATATGTTCAACGTCTCTGGTTGTTGTTTGAGTACGAATGAAAGTAGGATGGCGTCCGCTTTTATGTATTCTCCTTTACTGTTGAACGTAACATTGGCATAAATAGAAAGAGGGTGCGATTCATAATGTTGTACATGGGTATGACTACTTTGTTGTCTCCAATCTTGTTCATCTTGAAATGCAGGAGGTGCATGTATGAGACATTGATCATCATGCTGATGGCAAATGTGAAATAAAGCTTCATTAGTTGCTATTTTTGTGTATATCGAATGAGCTTTTTGAACAAGTTCAAAACTGATTGGACGATCAACATGTGAAAGACGAATTTGTTGAATGATATAGTTTGGATTTGATGTTGAGTTATCGTATTGAACATGGGGTGAATTTTGCCAAAACTGACCGTCAAGAGAAGTCGTATGCTGTGCTGTATGTGATAAAAGCTGTTTTCTGATGACGGGTAAAGAAAAGTAAGAAATAAAAGAAAGAGAAAAGACGAGTAGGAGGTTGGTTCTAGAAGCGATAAGTTGGCCATAGTGGTAATATCGTTTCGATAGCCTCTTTGAGCATCTTTTAACCACTCTTATTGGCATCCTTTTTTATTATTCACAAAGAGTGTGGCAAAAAGGGAAAAAAGATAAATATTGGGGGAATTAATTTGAGAAGGATTTTTAGGGATTATTTCTCAGCTTGATTCCCCTGTTCACAACATTGGGCTCTGTCTTTCTCTCTCTCTCTCTCTTTTTTCTGTCCCTTGATCCATTTGTGTCACTTTTTATACGTTTTGGGCTTACTCATTGTTTCTCAAGGGAACAGCTTTTTTTATAGGAGAGGCAGAACGATGGAATCTAAAGAATAAAATAGAAGGAAATAAGAGGATGAACAAATACGCCCCTTATTTTCAACCCCCATGGAGATTCAATTTGTATCCATGGATACGGTACCCTCATTTGTATTTCTCTGTCTCTTTATCGTTCTCCGTTCTATTTTTCATTTTTTTTTTTTTTATTATTTTATTTTTGTACAGAACAGATCAAGATTACCCTTCGTACAACTATCGGAACTAAAGAGAACGTGCACTTGCACATGAAACGCTGTACGAGATGAGCATAAACTGGTTGTTTTTTATTTTCAGACAACCTTTTAGCAACGTATTCCAAAAATGGTAATCACAACCATAGTACTTCCATCTTGAGTCTCGTTTACACTATTTCTGGAAAGTAATATTGCTGCAAGATGTCGTATTTTATATTATAGCTTGTAAATGAGCTTTTTTTTTTAGGTATGCATACATTATTGTAAAGGATACAACAGCGTGAGGTATTCTCGGTAGGTTTTTGCTGATCACCTCTCCAGTCAATTTACAAGTGTCCAGTCCAGCGCAGTAATAAAGTCATGAAGAGGACATTTTCTGAAATAAAGTAAAGCGGTGAATCACTGCATATTTGAAGCATAGGCAACTAATAATAGAAATGGCGAATAGAATAGATAGAGTATTATATGATCTGTCAAATGAATAATATACTAATAAGAACAAGGTAAAGGCTGACCAGATTTATCCGCCAATGTTATTATTTGGGCCAGATTAGTAAGAAGAATATTCTTTGGTATGCTTTTGCCTTATTTGGGAAGCGTTCTTTCACAGCATTCATCAACATTGATGCACACGGTTTTTAATTGCAGATCATGACACAGGTTATCTTTCAAACCCAGTCTTTTATGTTCAGCTCACGCAATACTGTATTTTTATTAATTATTGACATTAATTTTATAAAATGTTGTCATAAAATAAAAAAATTATTTGCGTAAAAAGACGACAAAGAAAAATATGTTTGAATAAAACGACATCATGTCAAAAGAGAGAGAGAGAGAGAGATAATGAGTATATGTAGAAAAAGAGAGAAAAAGTATGTTAGTATTAGAGCACATATCCTAATATTAGTTTTACTTACCACCAAAGTGCATTCTGGGGAGGGTAGCGATAACTACCCAGGATGGTTTAAACAAAAAAAAAAGGAACGGAGGACAGAGAGAACCCAGAGCACAAGAAGAGGCAATTGGGAGAACGTTTCAGATATACACGCCCGAGAGCAAAGAGAGCGGGACAAGCGAGTCAGAGCAAGGACCATGAGGACAGGCTAGTTTTGATTGGTGAATCTTTGAACACTCAGAGAGATACTTGATAACTGCTGTAAAGAAGCAAAAAAAGGACTCAATTAAAATGGGTTTTTATACTTTATTTTTTCTTTTACAAACAAGTTTCAGGATCGGGCACCTGGAACAAAGAAATCGTATCAAATAGGAGCGATCTGCTTCGTGACGATTCAAGAATATGCATTGCCAAATATGACTATATGTTCTTCTGATTTCATGAAGGGCTATTTCCAATATTAAGTTAATTTCAACTCCAAGACAGCCTATCTGTTAATATTACGAATATATTCTTGGCGACGACGAATTTACATTTCATGCAACATGAATTTTGTTCTCATCATGGGTGTATTTATTTTCGATCACAGGCGAATTTACTTTCCGAAAAGAGTGTATATCAATTTCAGACGATGTTCTTTTTTTTTAGATGAATCAAAATGTAATTTTAGACAACTTCTTTATCTGTTTTGTACAAGACAAAAAAGGAAATTCGGATAAGGGCCAACACTATATGCACCAGAAAATAAGCTAAATATGAATTTATCATAATTACACGTCTTTGTTGATCAAACGGACAACATAAAGTTAGAATAAAGAAATGACAACATTTCTTTTAATCTCCTTCTTCTTGAAAAGATAAACAAACCAAAATGGTGACTTTATAAAGTCATGTTTAGCTTGACGCTGCACATTGAAAAGCATTGTTGGGTAAAATCATAGGTAATGGTAGAGATAGCACCCATAGTATTAGTTTAATTTCTGGTGCATGTGGTGTTTCATTATTTAAAAAATCAAAAGACAGTTGCCAATATATACAAGCGTTTAGTCATTAACAGCGAGAAATACAGACAGGGCAGCAGAACTGGAATAAAGACAGCTGCTGGAAAATGATTCTAGACACTACGTCAGTGTGCCTCAAGATACAATAGTCCCTTCTGTCAAAACAGTAATCGCATTTGGCAACGCAAGCCTCGCTGCTACTGTGAAGGGGAAGAAAGCTTCCCCATTCAAGCTAATCAAAAAGAAGCTAAAACAAATGCAAGCAAACATTGTCCAAATATGCTTTATAGGCGAGTTTAACAAGCCAAGCGTGCAATACTTGTAAGAAAAGGAATCTTGACAACATTACTATGACAAACTTAAAGCGCAGAGTACATTTGGTATTAAGGTGTAATAATAACAGTTGTAATATCGTTTGGAATCGAGACGTTAATGCTGCAAAGAATGTTTTCGATTTTTTCATATTTGCTGCCAAAAACGAGAATCAGAGACTCCCAGTATTCGGGCGCCCAAAAGAACAAGAATAAAACTCTACCAAATGTATGTATAATCGATACAACTCCTTTATATATCCGTACAGTGTAAGTTACCTTATAAAACTTAAAAATGTGCTAAATGTTTGTTTACAAATCCTTATCAACATTTGATAAGGGCGAAAAGAGAGGGAAAAGGAACGCGTTCCTATTTTACAGTATGAAATTTGTCAATCTGCTTTATAGTTACTGGCGTGCATACTTAACCAAGAGAGAAAAGATGGGTGATTTCTAAGTATCTTATACTTCAAGAAGTTTCATTTGATAAATTGTATCCAAGGGTATTAAACCCGATCAGCGTAACTTATTCAGTGCTTACTGTACTGTAAACTGGTTCAGTTCCGGTGTATTTCATGACTATAGTACTTTTTTTTATCTAATACAAGCTTTGATTTATAAGCTAATTATAATATCGACAAAGCATATGACTTTAACTCTATATTACTAACGACAACCCATAAGAATTTATAATCGTGGCACCCCTTACTAGGCTTCCCGAGATGAAGAGGTAAAAAAATTGAGAAAAATGGAACTAGATGTTTAGCAAGATCCCCTGTACGCCATAAATGTTGATATTTGAATTTGTAAATACATCTTAGTAAATATTTAGAATGATGTCAATATGGTTCTTCTTATTCATTCTATTTTTATCCCATCTTTTGACCCTGTATACTAAAATGGATAAATAATATAACTGATCACTCACCAAAGCACATAAATAAACATCTATGCCATTACATTGTTCCTCTATAAGGCTTATTGAATTATTCTTCTACTGCTTTATTCCATATAAGGCATATTTTTTATTCTTTTGACATTCACGTACTCATATTCTTTTTCATGGTTATAAAATCTCCCTTTTCATCTCTCAATAAATCACATATTTGATAATACTTCTCATTCATGACACACTAGTATCCATGACAATAAGGGACTTATAAAATATGCCGTGTACCTTAGCAACTCATCCTGTTTCGAGCGCCATTTGAAATAGTTTATGCAGACTTGGAAGATCCATTGCTTTACTATAAAAATGAACATATAGTCATTAAATATATCACAATCACATTTGTCGCTAATGTTAGTCTACATTTCACAAGCAGAAGTGAAAAGGATAAGGATATAACAGCAAGGATTAGAGGATAAACATTTTACCTTTTACCTTTTTTTCATGTGCACTAAAAATAAAAATAAAAACATTACACACTCTTATGTTTTCCTAAGCCAGAAGCTCAATCATCTATGTTCCATGCTTGATAAACAGATTTTGATACATGAAGGTTAGGGTGATTTGATTTTGGCTCTTTTTAGCAAAAAGTCATAATGGCTAACCAAATAGATCAATCATGGTTTGGCTTCGTTTGATTTGACAAATAACAACTGTAATGGAATCAATTGCGTGTGTTCCGCAGAATTGGCAGTCTAGTACTCTTTGAGAAAAGCCTTATTTTTTGCTTACTATCAGCTGCCGTCCCATTCTCAACCTTTTTCCTTGTACATTTAATTCTCATCTTACATTTTTTTTTATTCATTCTTAAAGAAAACGGCCAGAAAAATAGAAAAATGCGTATTAGAAATGAGAAAAGTGAAGCAATCATAATGAAAAAAGTTACATGTGTGTGAGATCAACTTTATGTAAACAAGCGGCCTTACAAAAAAAAAGGAAGGGGCCGTGAAAAAAATATGCAAACGAAAAGAGGGAGGAGGCGTTCGGATGCTCGGATATGTTCTAATATGGATAAGATAGAGAACAAGTTATTTATTTATTCATATATTATTGGAGAAAGGAGGAATGAGTCATTTTTTCAGCCTAAATAACATGATTCACGTAAACAAAAAACTATAAAAGAAGCCATCATTCTTTTCTTCTTCATTATTTATCTCTTTTAAAAATTCTCCTATACTTTTATTATTCTATTATTCCCTATGTTGAAAAGGTATAATAGTGTCTGGATGATCTCAAAGTACATATAGCTCATGCCATCGCTTAGAAAATACACTTTTGCTGGCTCTATTTCATGGTTCCTGATGCATCTTACTCTATCATAATGGTCTCTTCTTAAAGAAACTTCTGCTACTCGCTAATGCTCAAAAAAATACTTGTTACTGCTTATCAATATACTCAAATAATCAAATAATCAAACAAATATTCAAATGCTTATCAAATACTTATCAATGCCTACAATGGTCATCAGTGCCTGAAAATGCTAGTGAATGCCTGTCCCATGCTTATCGACGTCGGAAAGCCCCTAAATAATTTTGCTCATGTCTATCAATGCCTGCTGCTAATGAATACTGCTCTGGAGTAACAACATATCCAATCTATTTTGCCACTATCTGCCAAACTCTGTCAAGCTCTGCTACAAGAAAAGAAAAAGTATAAAACAAAAACAAAACTAACCAGACAGGTTGCTGCTTCGCTACGCTGGATCACTCCGAGATGCTCCTATTGTTATGGCTCTGCCTATACAGCTGATGAATGGCCCGTAAACTCTCCCTCCCCTCTACTGCTGAGCTCGGCGGCTGCGATGCTCCAAAGGTTCAATATTC